>JAUTXW010001244.1:1800000-2100000 GCA_030620095.1 Kuschelorhynchus macadamiae | reverse complement strand
TAAGTTACTAATAAAATTAAGGTCTGAATTTGAACTCGAAATCATATTTTACAAAACAAATCGTTAATATGTTTTCCATTAAAAACTTACAAGGCAATAATAAATAATAATTCTATAAGCAGTTGCTTTTAGTTGACTAATTCCATTTTAGTTTTGTGAAACTAACTGTTATGAGACAAATAATTTAATTTAGCATAAATCCGTTTTATGTTAAAAATAGCAGTTGCAAACAAAACGAGAAAATAATTTATACAGACAACCTTTAATGCATACTCTGTCATATTGCAGTTACATACATTTAATACATTTAATCCAATGATTTATATATATATATATATATATATATATATATATATATATATATATATATATATGAAAAAGGCAAAACAGACAGAATCGGAAGAATTCTTAGGATACGCTACAAACAATACAAAACCCACAAACAACTATATATAGGTAAACTACTTAGAAACCCAAAAGATAAAATCAAACTAGAAAACCACGGAGTATACAGCATTCCGTGTCAGGACTGTGAAAAGGTGTATGTGGGGCAAGCCAACAGGTGAATATCAGCAAGAGTGGAAGAGTATAAACTTAGCATCAGAAACAAACAAACGACCTCAGTTTTATTCCTACATCATCAAGAAACCAGCCATCAAATAAATTTGGATGGGGGTATGGAGATTGCCAATATAGAATATTATAAGATCAGAATAATCCGAGATGCCCAGAAATTGAAAGACAAGGTAATTTCAATAAAAGAGACGAATCATTAAAACTACCAACAGTATGGAAGACAATAATCGACACATCTAAAATCGCAAAAACTCAAGCGCAATTAGCGCAACAACAGCACCGTACCGAAAACATAAAAAACGACCAACGGCCGCGCAGATATAACCCTCGGCCCCGGATGGGGTATAAAAGGATATATATATATATATATATATATATATATATATATATATATATATATATATATATATATATATATATATATATATATATATATATATATATATATATATATATATATATATATATATATATATATATATATATACATACAGAGTGTCCCAAAAGGTCCTACCAATAATTTAGGAATACATATATTTGATTAAAATATCCCGATTTAGCCACACTTGCCTTAGTCCAAAAGTTAATATCAAGAAAGTTACAGGGTGATTACGTTAAAATTTTATTTTCGATTTTTTTAAAATAATATCCCTGGTTTTTAAGATATTAAAGTGAAAATTGGTGATAACGGATTTTTTATAGCCAGTAATAATAATACGCCTCCAATTTTCATGTAATTTGTAGAGGGCGCTACTAGCGCAATCTATGTATTAATAAATTTTTGGTAGGACATTTTGAGACACCCTGTATATAGGTATAAAAATTATAAAAAAATATTAAAACTGCGCTTATATAATGTGAACTAAAATGTAAAAATCAACAATGCGAGCACAGATTGGACCACATATATAAATTTATAATACAGAAAAAATCGTGTGGTGCCTGCTGGTTCCCCTCCGCATTTTTCCTAGCTATCAGGCGCTTTTTCATGTAATAAATTTATATGTATGGCGCAAAATGTATTGTTATAAGTTTATATAAAACTTAGCGCTGAAACTTTATTTTTGCTTTTCAGGTTACTTTGTAAAGTTTGGGGTTTAAATTTGTTATTACAAATTTGACTTTATTACCTTAAATAGCAAAAAAAACGAACACATTTGTTAACATTATATATTGCAAAAACACTATAATTAAGTAAATAGAACATAAGATATTTAAACAATACAAAAATGTTTATTAGACTAAAAATTGGTTAGTTAGGTAACGTCTCCTGATAACTAGTCGACCTTAAGTAGTGTTTAATAAGATTTAGTTTTAAAAATAATTTTGTCCCACTATCTACTGACTTAGGTTACGTAAATACAAACCAGTTCTGAACATAACTTTTTTGAGTTTTTTGATATCTAATGGATTAAAACAATGTTTTTTCTAATAATTGTAATTGTATATGCCCTTATGCATCGCCTAACTTACCTAATTCGTTGACACGGCCCTGAATATACACTGCATAGAATGGGCACAATTATGTAGCACAAGAACTTCCAACGAAGATTTTTATGGAAATAGAAACAGGTAAAAAAGTTAAAATTGTTTATGCATAATATTTCGCTAAAAATATTTTACAGAGCAATAATGACCTAGCGCGTATACTAACACTTTTCGAATGGAGCGACAACTGCTGACAACATTCAACTAAAAACGTTTCACTAAACAGGACGCTGCAATTCGCTGCACGCGTGAAAAGTCATATTTGCTTATGTTCGCGAACAAAATATTTTTAACCGCCAGATCGCATACATTTTATCGCATCTCGTTAAGCATACGCATACATAAAGTCCGTCGCCCCCCGTCTAACATTTGAACCGCTCGGTATATTGCAACAAATTTTGAAACAATAATATATAAGCAAATTTTCCAGGAAAAATGACAGCTTTAAATATCATAACAGCTGGACGCAGTTTCGAAACTTTCTTTTAGGGAAGACTCCCCTTTGTGAGACATCGTTTGAAAGGTCTTTTTATTCTTAATTTAACCCTTTATTTTGAAAACATTTGATTCAACAACCAATAATAATTTTAAATTTGTTTTTCTGATACGTGGTTTTGTGCTGCACTTTTTTCCACTACGTGCAACAATTAATTGTCGTTGCCTTGGTTGTCTTATATTTGAAATTTTGAAACGTGCTTTTCAAGTAATCTAAAATCCGAAAATATCATTTAATTGACATGGCTCGTTCACTAGAAGATAAAATCAAAGCAGTTATCATTTTTGGCAAGGCTAACCGAAATTATAATGATGCAGTTCGCATTTTCAATGTACGCTTTTAGGAACTATCAATGTGCTCAGAATTTATTGTCAAAAGTCAAAAGGGACGGTAAAAGATGCCCAAAGCAGGCCTAAAGTGAGTGAAAACGTGAAAGTTTAAGTAGTAGCTGAAATGGTCGTAAATTCTGGATCATATACTAAGCAAGTTGTTGAGACACGCAATATTTCGCGTTCGTACGTTAAGAACATTTTAAAATCCAGTAAACGTCATCCTTTAAAAATGAGAGTTAACTAAAAATGGCTCTAACAGGCGACTAGAGTTTTGCGAGACTATGGCAGAAAGGATCACAGCAAATTCCACCTACCTGCGCCACATTTGTTTTAGTTTGAGCGGGTATTTTATGTGTCATAGGTCTCACATTTTTGGAAGGAAATTTCAACGCCCTCACATATCTCCGAATGCTGCAGGATACCATCACTCCTCTTATTGATGATATTGTTGCTCAAAACCCATGTGGGTTGCACTTTGTCATTACGTTTCAAAAGGACGGTGCCCCGCCACATTATTTCAGATACACTAGAAATTACTTAAATGCAAACTATCCGGATAGATGGATTGGTCGCCGAGGTCCGACAGAGTGACCAGCTCGCTCGCCAGGTCTTACACCCCTTGACTATTTTCTATGGGGCTATGTGAAATCTTAAGTTTTTAAAATAGCTCAGTATTTTCTGGACGAACTACGTGAACGTATCACCGGCGTGTGTGCAAGAATAAACCCTGAAACACTCCAGAATGTGAGGGAAGAATTCACTAGCAGGATGTTTATTTGTCAAGAGGTGCAAGGCAGACATTTACAGCATCTTTAAAAACAAAAATTTGACGTTTTTCTTTTTCTCCTTGTTTTTTAATAATTGTTTTATCAGTTTTTTTATACTGTTTTAATAAAATATTTACCGTTTCATTTTAGTGTTTCCTTAGTATAGAGTATTGAATCGGTATCCTTAAAAAAATATTCCAAAAGTATAATAATGATTCCATTACTAAACATTCTTATTGGTCATCATTTGAGAGCTGCTGAATCAAATGGCTTCAAAACTGGGGGTTGAATTAAAAGTAAAAAGACCTTTAAAAGGATGTTTCACTCGACCCCCTTTCGCACCAAATGTCATTGCAAGCGGTTCAAAAGTTCGGGGGACGACGGACTTTATGTCCTCACTGTATATGTTTACTGTTTTTCCCACCAAACTGATACCCCTGCGGTATATAATATGCGATAAATCGCGTAGTGTTAGACTGCAGCAAAAATACAAGCTTAACACAGTTGCACTGTATGTAAACCACCTTAGTTGGGTTTATAGTTTTGTCACATTTTTAAACAAAAGAACTTGTAAAAACCGCGAAATAATAGTTTTCACTTCAATGTCCCCGTATTGGATAGCAACTAACTGTTGGAAATATAAATTTTTTATTTTTCGATGCAATCCGTAGTTAACCTCTAACTGTTTTCACAATAGGTTTATTTAGTCGAGTAGAATATCAATTTTTAAAAGACGGAAAATGAAAAGAAATTGATGGAAAAATAAGTGCTCTATTTAAACTTGCATTAGAACGAATTTCTTTGGGAGTAAGGACTTTATATTAAATTAGGCCAAATGCAAAATCAATAATTTATGAGGCACTTGAAGCTATAAGCATGCCCGTATCTCTCCAAAACCCATTAGAGATTGATTGAATTGAATTACGCTTCTCTGAATGGAAGGAAAAATCGCATTAAGACGTATTTGACTAGCCGTCTAGTAGTTGTCGTTTAAGTGATTATTTTTTCTTTAACATTTTGGCGTTTTAATATTTAATTGATAAGATATCTTCTGATATGCTATTTTGATATTATATCGACAACATGACCATAATATTAATAGATTGCTTACTTACTTACTTAATTTATATTTGGACGCGTCGGTATCTAGGACAATTTAGCGCCACCTAAGTTTTATTTTATTTTTCTTCATTTTTTAAAATTCCAAGAGGAAGGCAATTTAGATATACAGTTTGATATTTTTTGTTCATTGTATAAAGAGGAGCGAGGAAGGTAGATACAACAAATTCTAGTAAAATGTTTACTATAGGTTGATATAATACATGCTTCAAGGTTTAGGTCTGTATTATAATATAATATTCTAGAGTTTCATGGCTGTATATAGCCACTCCACTTGCAAGTTTTCTTCTTCCCTGTTTAAATAATGAATATTATAATGATTTATAGGGACAAAGTTGTTTTCTCTCACGTTTGTCTCTTGGATGCAAATGAGGGAAGGAAATTGATATGAGCAGTTTAATGTCCATTATCCTACGGGATAGGCCGTTTCCGTTCCATTGTATTTTTGGATTGAATAGAAGATAGAAATTGAAAATGATTTGGGAGTTTGTAGGTTTGGTTTGGGGGAAGCTAGTTGAGAAGCAACAGAAGTGTATAAGAATTTTGAGAAGTATCCCCCTCTGCATTATATAGTTCAGGCAGATTTGAAGTGAAGATTATTGGTTAGAGCTGAATGAGATTTCATAATTTTGGTTTAAAGATCTAAACTTGTTTCTTACCTAGAAATAAGAAAATTTTGCCATTTTTCCAATTTTAACCTCACGTTAAAAAACTACACATCCTTTGTATTTGGGCGAATGAGACTTTTAACAATTTGTGCAAATAATTGGGCAAGAACAAGGAGACTCCTGATGATCTGGACGGCCGCATTTTGGACAAATGGCTTGATTTGGACATCGAGAGGGGGTATGACCAAATTTATGGCATTTGAAATATCTGAGAGTATTTTCAATATGGTGTCTGACTAGAAGTTATTACCAACCTGCGTTAATTCTTAAAGGGAGAGAATTAATCTTAAAGGATAAAATAAAAGTCGCCGGAGGTTTATCGTACTTTTTTTATTTGCTATCATGGTGTCTTTAATTACTCTTTATGAATATAAACAAGTAACGACACCTTTTAAAAATTTTAAGAGTTATGGGGCTTCAAAAGTAATGTGTATCATTTTTAATTCTCTGCTAAATGATTGTTTCTCATTATTAATTTCAATTAAAAAAGTGTCATCATTTAGTTTTTTACACCCATATTCACTAAAGAAGTTTAAATTTAGACCAGGTCTAATTTGACAGTTGTAGGTTTAAAATGACATAAGCAATAATTGGACAAAATAATTTGTTGTAAATGTCATAATACAAAATGACAGTGACATACGCAAAATACAACTGGCTAGCTAGCAGTATCTTTTATCATGGCAATTAGATCTGGTCTAACACTTAAACTGTTTTAGTGAATACGGGGGTTAATGTCTTGTGTGTAAAATAAAAGTTGAAGTGTTTTTACAGGAACAGTCTTTTAATTACGAAAAATTTGTTATATGCTAATTATTTGTTGAAGTGAGTCTACATAAACTTTCAGACTTTTAGACCGCTTTGTATTGAAGAGAAACTGGATTTCCGAAGCCCTGTTCGGTAAGACTGGTCACGTCACATTAAATGTCAAAAACTATAAACCGTATTTAAAATTTTAGGCAGTTTAAAAGTTACGGGAAAAACAATTTTTTTGACGGCTGTCAAAACATTTTTTTTTTTTTTAAAGTCCGCATCTAAAATTTACATAAAACGGTGAAAAGGTGATTAAAAAAAACAATTTAATAGTTCTAGTAAAAAAAAACAACTCACAGCTGTGAGAACAAAATTTCGACTATTTATTACCCAAAACTTTAAAATCGATGCCTTTAACCGATAAATATTTCACTAGGAAGAAAGTTACTGCTTTCAACTCAGATTTTTTGAACAAAATAAATGTCCTGTAGATATATTTACTAACCTGTATAATACAATTAATAGTTTATTACGGATCCGCCCAGGACAAATAAATTCGTATCAAATAATATTACACTACGTATGTGAAACATATTACCAGAGCCTTAATTAGTCCTGAAGATTATTAATCTATCTGTACTAGCAAAAACACGCAAGATTGTGTTTCCACTTACAAACTTACGAACCTACATCGCTAGAAACCGTATATACATAGGTACCTACTTACCCTAAGTATCATAGACATCCTCAATATCATGTTTGATACGATTGACCTGTTTTTATTAATATATCTATACTAATTACGTTAATTTGGTAAAAATATGAAAATTAAACATATTATAGAATTATATAAAAATTATGCCGAAACTACAGAATTTAATATACTTTAAGATCCATGTCTATTTTTACAGAACCTTTAAATTTTTGAAAATATATTTGCAAATCTCTGAATTTGTCGTATTAAAAAAGTTTCATATGTGAAAATGCAGTAAGAGCACGATACTCACGTGACAGAAATATCCAGCCAGAGTCTTGCAAGGCATACCTGATTAAAAGTGACCATATCCTTTAAAAATTAAGAATTGTGAATTTTTTCAAGTTTGATTTTTTAATATTTGGGCACATTTTGAAAGCAGTAAACCGTAAAGCGGTAAAGAATACATTAGATTTCCATTTTTTTTTCGTTTTTGTCTAAAAGTAAACCACCTCCGTGATATTCTGTTTCAATTTAAGTTTTAATCCGATAGAATCGGATTTTTTGGCCTCCTTATTCTTTTCCATCATTAAGTTTTATTTTTCTTTATTGTTGTTACTACGGCCGGCGTAACCGCCTAGTTTTTCTCTCCATATAACTAAATTATAAAAGTTTTGAAATATATATATATATATATATATATATATATATATATATATATATATATATTTTTTTAGCTTGCTATTTAAAATTTTAGAGCTTTACAAGATCTTTCTCTCAATCGAACGTAAAAAGCCGGTCTTCAACCGAACTATTAGTTGTTCCAATTTGCCATATTTTCCTTCACGATAAAGATTTGGAAAAAAATATCTTTAAAAAAAGTTGTTCAGGACCTACTTTATGTATCGAATTTCAGTACCAAATTTTTGATAATTTTGGATCAGGCCCGGTATAGTATTTTTAGAGTTTTAATTTTTATTGTTTTACTTAGAGCATTAGATTTAACAATTTTGTCATTAAAACAAAATGTAACGTTTAGATTGTCAGATTTAATGAATAAATTTAAGGTTTTGTTTTTAAATTTAATATTTCATAAATGCCATTTCAACATTTAAAACAAATTGAAAGTAAACCATTTGTAGCTAATAAAAATAAAATGATAATGAAGTTGCCGAAAAGTAACACAAGAATTTAACGTAAGGCATTCACTGCAAAAGCCTGTTCATCACGGAATTGCATCGGCTTTGATTTAAATTTGTCAAGATAGCCATGAAGACAAAACCTTAGTTCTATATTCGCCGGAGCTAATTATTGATATTGTTATGAAATTTATTATTCCATAATAATAAAAATGCCAGTTCAAAATTTGAGTTTAAGAAAAAAAATTGAAATAATTAAATTATTTGGTGAGAATAACCGAAATTGCATAGAAGTAGCACGAGAATTTAATGAAAGACATCCACTGCGAAATCCTATACATCACGGAACAGCATCCGTTTTGAATAAACTTTTCAATGAAACGGGAAGTGTATTGAAAAAACCATTAAATGGTCATCTATGTAGAAACCGAAGGTATGTTAGTGATGCACGTATGTTAGCAGCAAATCAAAATAATCCTCGAATTGGTCTACGAGCTCTAGGTTTGCAATTAAATATTTCGAAAGATAAAGTAAGGAGATGTTTCAGACGTAATAAAATAAAACCTTACAAGCCAAAATTTTTGCTTAGGCTAAAAGAAGGTGATGAGAACAAAAGAATAGAATTTTTTTACTGGGTCCAAGGAAATTGTCTAAATGACCGAAATTTTCTAAAAAAAATTGTGTATACCTATGAAGGGACTTTTACTGCCAATGGGGTAGTTTCATCACAAAATTGTAGACACTGGGCAACAAAAAATCCCCAATGGATTATTAGCTGCAAAGACTAATATTCAGAAAAAGTTAATGTATGGGCCGGAATATTAGGTGAAAGAATAATTGGTCCTTTTTTTTCGAAACAACTTTAAACGCTGAACGGCTACTCAACTTTTATGAAAATGAACTTAGGGATATCATTGAAGAGTTGCCTCTAAATCTGCGTCGAGAAATGTACTTTCAACAGGATGGTGCCTCAATCCATAACGATAGGGTAGTACGCCGGTGGTTAAAACAACATTTACGCTGGATAGGCAGGAATAGTCTCTATGAACAGTGGCCCTCAAGGTTCCCTGATTTATCGCCACTAGATTTCTATTTCTGGGGACACATCAAGAACAAGGTGTACAAAACAAGACCACGAAATAAACAGAAGCTTTGTACAAAAATTAGAGAAGCCTGCAATGGTATTAGCATACATGAATTAAGGAGAGTAGCTGAACATAACCGCAAGATAATTGAAAAATGTATAAGAGTTGGAGGCGGCCTAGTAGAAAAAGGAAATATTCGATAATTTTTATTTTTAGTAAATGTATTTAAATTCACATTCTATTTTCTGTTAAATAAATAATAGTGTTTTATGTATTTTTAAAATCTTCTTTTTTATTTCACGGCAGTTTATTCAAAAATAGTGCATCAAAACTCGATCTGTACAGAGTCTGATACATAATTATTCACAGTAAAAAAAAACTAATTTTGCTGTAAAATTTGGTATAGTGGCCTAAAATTGAAATCTAAACAACTTTTTCGTATGAATTTTTTTTATCTTAACCACGAAGCAAAATATGTTTGTTTTGTTTCACAATAAAGATATTAAAAAAGTCATTAGAAAAAGTTGTTCAAAATTTATTTATTACAAAACATACGAAACTTTAGCATCAAATTCGTATTTTGACAATTTTACAAAATTTGGATAATTATGGATCAGGACCTAGAGGTCGTAGACCATAGGACTTATTTTGATTTGCTTCTTACGCGCATCATATATTTTTACCTAAATTACTATTTAACGATTTTTAGCACACTGCCATTTCGTAAAAAAGTTTATTCGTATAAAGCGGCTTCAGTTTCGTGATGAATATGATTTCGCATAATCGCATTATTTGCCTATTGTTAAACTCTTGTGTTACTTTTCTGCACCAAAAAGCTTAATTATTTTGATTTTTTCTGTTAAACTTAAATACTGAATCAGCATTTTCCTTGTTATGCAATAAATACTTTTAAAACAATATTAGCAGTTAAATTTTCATTAAATCTAACAAACTTAATCATCAGATTTTGGTTTTAGTGCAATCTTGTTAAATCTAACGACCTAGGTAAAACCAGAATTATACCGGGTATGATTCGTAATTATCCAAATTTTGTGAAAAAATAAAAATGCGAATTTATCGCTGAAACTTGGTATAGCAGGTTAGAATTACATTTCGAACAATTTTTTCTAATGACTTTTTTTGATGTCTTTATTGCGAAGTAAAATACGGGAAATTGGGACTACATGCAAGGTCCTAGTAAGCGGGGCTTTTAAAGGAAATTGGACCGTAATATGTTGAAAGAAAGAAAATATGGACTTGTCTTCATCTTATATGTGACTGACACACTGTATATATATATATATATATATATATATATATATATATATATATATATATATATATATATATATATATATATATATATATATATATATATATATATATATATATATATATATATATATATATATATATATATATATATATATATATATATATATATATATATATATATATATATATATATATATATATATATATATATATATATATATATATATATATATATATATATATATATATATATATATATATATATATATATATATATATATATATATATATATATATATATATATATATATATATATATATATATATATAAATATATAAATATATATATATATATATATATATATATATATATATATATACTATATAATTTATATACCATATATATATGATTATATATATATATATATATATATATAATCATATATATACAATTTATAATAAAGCGATATATATTTTTATACCTAACATATATATATATATATATATATAAATATATATATACGGAATATATATAAAACAAACTTGGTCCTCTCGATATATATATATATATATATATAATTATATATACTCTGAATTCAGAGAACGAGCAATTAAAAAGGCTAAAGCAGCATTAACTCTAAATCAATACCCTAAAAAATTAGTAAATAAATTATTCAAAAGCAGAATACATAAATATTATAATTCTGAAAATGCCATTATTACATCAAATCTACCTAAAACAAAATACATTTCTCTGCCTTTCATAAATGGTTTGTCCCAGCAATTTCAAAACCTTTTTAAAAAATATAACATCACGACAAGTCACAAAGCCTATAACTTATTATCAAAGAACTTCAGCAACTTAAAATCGAAAACGCCAATTAATAAAAAAAGCAATATAGTCTATCAGATCCCTTGCAATAATTGTAACGGTGTTTATATTGGACAAACAAGCCAATACTTAGAAAATAGACTGAAAAGTCACAAATATGATAAAAATAACAGCACCGCATTAACACACCATGAGATGTCCAAAAAACATACTTTCAACTACGAACAAGTGAAAGTATTAAAATCCGAACCTCAGTTGAAAAAAAGAGAATTTTTTGAGATGGCTGAAATTCAAAAAAACAAAAACGCCATAAATGACAAAAAAGACATAAACAACCTAAATAAATTGTATATATCTTTACTATAACAGTGTTCGCTCAGTCGTTTGTAATTTGTCTGTAATAAACGTCCACAATATTCGTAAAATGTAAATTAAATATGTGTAGTATATGTCAGATATGTGGATTATGTATACTTTTTAGTCAACTATTTTACGTTCTATGGTAAGTCCTAAATTTTTAATACTTTATAAACTTAAAAAAATAGTGCTAAACAAATTTTAGGTTTGAAAAAGACCAAAACTATGGTCGAAACGTCACCTTAGAAACGAAATATATGTTTAAAAATATGTACTAATTTTGTTGTTAATGTATTGACCTCAAACCAAGAAAAATTAGGATAAATATATATATATATATATATATATATATATATATATATATATATATGTATATATATATATATATATATATATATATATATATATATATATATATATATATATATATATATATATATATATATATATATATATATATATATATATATATATATATATATATATATATATATATATATATATATATATATATATATATATATATATATATATATATATATATATATATATACATATATGTTGATTTTTACTCCTTCACGGATGGAAAAATACAATGTGTTTTCATTCCGGGTGTACATCCGTTCACCACTGTCGTTATGAAAAGAACAGTTTTGCTGACGTTTCGCCAAAATAACATTTGTCATTTTCGAAGCTTTCTTTCTCGCGTTCGAATAGAGACTGAAGTGTTGGTGACTGCGACGCTTCCTTTTATACCCCCACTCGGGGCCGAAGGTTATATCTGCGCAGGCGTTGGTCGTTATTTATGTTTTTCGGATGGTGCTGTTGTTGTTGCGCTAATTGCGCTTGAGTTTTTGCGATTTTAGATTTGTCGATTATTGTCTTCTATACTGTTGGTAGTTTTAATGATTCGTCCCTTTTATTCAAATCACCTTGCTTTTCAATTTCTATGGCTTATTATTCTATATATAATGTTCTATATATATATCTCCCTACATATAAATTTATTTTATGGCCGGTTTCCTGATGATGTAGGAATAAAGCTGAGGTTGTTTGTTTATTTCTGATGTTGAGTTTATGCTCTTCCACTCTTGCTGATATTCGCCTGTTAGTTTGCCCTACGTACAACTTTTCACAGTCCTGGCACGGAATACTGTACATCCGTGGTTTTCCAGTTTGATTTTATCTCTTGGGTTTCCGAGTAGTTTACCTATAGTTGTTTGTGGCTTGTGTATTGTTTGTATGTTGTGTTTCCTCAGAATTCTTATGATTTTGTCTGTTGTGCCTTTTACATATGGTAAGACTACTCGTTGCTTTCCCGGTTCATATTTTTTGTTGTTCGTTGTTCGGGAAACCTGTGCATTAATAGCTTTCTCTATGGTGCGATTTGTGTAGCCATTTTTCTTTAAAGCACTAGATATTACCTTAAGTTCGTGTATATATATATATATATATGTATATATATATATGTATATATATATATATATATTTTATATATATATATATATATATATATATATATATATATATTTATATATATATACAGTGTGTCACATATAAGATGAAGACAAGTCCATATTTTCCTTCTTTCAACATATTACGGTCCAATTTCGTTTAAAAGCCCCGCTTACTAGGACCTTGCATGTAGTCCCAATTTCCCGTATTTTGCTTCGCGATAAAGACATCAAAAAAAGTCATTAGAAAAAGTTGTTCGAAATGTAATTCTAACCTGCTATACGAAATTTCAGCGATAAATTCGCATTTTTACTTTTTCACAAAATTTGGATAATTACGAATCATACCCGGTATAATTCTGGTTTTAGATTTAACAAGATTGCACTAGAATCAAAATCTGATGATTAAGTTTGTTAGATTTAATGAAAATTTAACTGCTAATATAATAAAGTAATTTAAGTAAAAATATATGATGCGCGTAAGAAGCAAATCAAAATAAGTCCTCATGGTCTACGACCTGTAGGTCCTGATCCATAATTATCCAAATTTTGTAAAAATGTCAAAATACGAATTTGATGCTAAAGTTTCGTATGTTTTGTAATAAATAAATTTTGAACAACTTTTTCTAATGACTTTTTTAATATCTTTATTGTGAAACAAAACAAAACAAACATATTTTGCTTCGTGGTTAAGATAAAAAAAATTCATACGAAAAAGTTGTTTAGATTTCAATTTTAGGCCACTATACCAAATATTTCAGCAAAATTAGTTTTTTTTACTGTGAATAATTATGTATCAGACTCTGTACAGATCGAGTTTTGATGCACTATTTTTAAATAAACTGCCGTGAAATAAAAAAGAAGATTTTAAAAATACATAAAACGCTATTATTTATTTAACAGAAAATAGAATATGAATTTAAATACATTTACTAAAAAATAAAAATTATCGAATATCTCCTTTTTCTACTAGGCCGCCTGCAACTCTTATACATTTTTCAATTATCTTGCGGTTATGTTCAGCTACTCTCCTTAATTCACGTATGCTAATACCATTGCAGGCTTCTCTAATTTTTGTACAAAGCTTCTCTTTATTTCGTGGTCTTGTTTTGTACACCTTGTTCTTGATGTGTCCCCAGAAATAGAAATCTACCGGCGATAAATCAGGGGACCTTGAGGGCTACTGTTCATAGAGACTATTCCTGCCTATCCAACGTAAATGTTGTTTTAACCATTGGCGTACTACCCTATCTTTATGGATTGAGGCACCATCCTGTTGAAAGTACATTTCTCAACGCAGCTTTAGAGGCAACTCTTCAATAATATCCCAAAGTTCATTTTCATAAAAGTTGAGTAGCCGTTCAGCGTTTAAAGTTGTTTCGAAAAAAAAGGACCAATTATTCTTTCACCTAATATTCCGGCCCATAAATTGACTTTTTCTGAATATTGGTCTTTGCAGTTAATAATCCATTGGGGATTTTCTGTTGCCCAGTGTCTACAATTTTGTGATAAAACTACCCCATTGGCAGTAAAAGTCGCTTCATCGGTATACATCATTTTTTTTTAGAAAATTTCGGTCATTTAGACAATTTCCTTGGACCCAGTAACAAAATTCTAGTCTTTTGTTCTCATTACCTTCTTTTAGCCTAGGCAAAAATTTTGGCTTGTGAGGTTTTATTTTATTACGTCTGAAACACCTCCTTACTTTATCTTTCGAAATATTTAATTGCAAACCTAGAGCTCGTAGACCAATTCGAGGATTATTTTGATTTGCTGCTAATATACGTGCATCACTAACATACCTTCGATTTTTATGTAGATGACCATTTAATGGTTTTTTCAATACACTTCCCGTTTCATTGAAAAGTTTATTCAAAACGGATACTGTTCCGTGATGTATAGGATTTCGCAGTGGATGTCTTGCATTAAATTCTCGTGCTACTTCTCTGCAATTTCGGTTACTCTCACCAAATAATTTAATTATTTCAATTTTTTCTCTTAAACTCAAATTTTGAACTGGCATTTTTACTATTATGGAATAATAAATTTCATAAAAATATCAATAATTAGCTCCGGCGAATATAGAACTAAAGTTTTGTCTTCATGGCTATCTTGACAAATTTAAATCAAAGCCGATGCAATTCCGTGATGAACAGGCTTTTGCAGTGAATGTCTTACGTTAAATTCTTGTGTTACTTTTCCGCAACTTCATTATCATTTTATTTTTATTAGCTACAAATGGTTTACTTTCAATTTGTTTTAAATGTTGAAATGGCATTTATGAAATATTAAATTTAAAAACAAGACCTTAAATTTATTCATTAAATCTGACAATCTAAACGTTACATTTTGTTCTAATGACAAAATTGTTAAATCTAATGCTCTAGGTAAAACAATAAAAATTAAAACTCTAAAAATACTATACCGGGCCTGATCCAAAATTATCAAAAATTTGGTGCTGAAATTCGATACATAAAGTAGGTCCTGAACAACTTTTTTTAATGATATTTTTTTTCAAATCTCTATCGTGAAGGAAAATATGGCAAATTGGAACAACTAATAGGTCGGTTGAAGACCGGCTTTTTACGTTCGATTGAGAGAAAGATCTTGTAAAGCTCTAAAATTTTAAATAGCAAGCTAAAAAAACAAAAAAATTATAGACTACTACTAAAAAGTTTCTATAATTTCAATTTTTTCAGTTAAACTTAAATAAATAATATAAAAACAAGATTAGTAATTATTAAGTAAATTTTTATTTCATCTGAAAAATTTAAACGTCAGATTTTGTTTTTCGGACAATCTTGTTAAATTAAACTCCCTAGGCAAAAATGGAAAGATAAAAACCAGAATTTACGGGGTCTGATACGTAATTATCCAAATTTTCCGAAAAAGTAAAAATGCGAATTTATTGCTGAAATTTCGTATAGTAGGTTAGAATTAATTCGGAACAACTTTTTCTTATGACTTTTTTTTGATATCTTTTTCGAAAAGCAAAATACGGAAAAGTGGGACTACCTGCAAGGTCGTAGTAGGCGGGGCTTTTTAGCGAAATTGAACAGTAATATCTTGAAAAACGTATCTTGTCAAATTCTACCACTGCACAAGATTTCAAATTATTAGCTATAAAACGAAAGAAAATATGGACTTGTCTTCATCTTATATGCGACACACTATATATATATATATATATATATATATATATATATATATATATATATATATATATATAATTTCTATAGCAAGGTTGTACGGTTGACAAAAATCTATAAACGGAAAATAATTTTATATGAATAGGGAGTCAAAAAAAAATTATGCTAAAATATGTATTTTTTTTTAAATGGAACACAGTGTATATATCTGACGCAGCAGAGAGAGAAAATTAAATTTTTTTTATGTAGAGATATGTAAAGGAAAAGTGTATTTTCCTTTCACAAGTCAAAACATGAAATTTTCAAGACGAATTCATGCTTGCGCACTGAATTTAGGAGGTCATATTGAACATAATTTGTAGTTAAAAATCTTGTTGATTTTATAAAAAAAAGGTCTTAAGTACATATAATTACATTGAACATGTTTAAAAATAAATAATGTTTTTCAGAGTAGTGTTTTATTTTTTGGCTAATTAATTTTAACTAATTTTTTCAAATACAAAAAAAATTATAATTTTCCCAGATTCTAAAATATCCTTAATAATGTCAAATTTATTCGATAAACAAACTAAGAGAAATTTTATTTTTAGCGACGGCGTCGTTACCAACCTTATACTGATCAGATATTGCACCGGTCAAAACGTCGCTAAAATTAAATAAAAGGATAATGCAAAGTCCAAAAAAGCCTTTTGATAACAACACATTATCCTACCACCTTCAAACAATCAATATTTTAACTATTTTTTTTAAGCAATCTTGATAAAAAAAACAGAATACGCTTTTCATGCATAGCTTACAAAGAAAGTAATATATTTAAAAAGTAAAGGGTTTAGGTAAAGGACATATTTATTAAAAAATGAAGGTATTCCATGAATAACTTAAATGAAATAAAAAAATACAGGATGTTCAATTAAAAAATATTGAGATATTGCATATTAAATTTTGGTAAATTGTAAATTTCATACAAGTTCGTTAATGGTCAATATCGGAGCATGGGATGTCGCTTAAAAAAAATAAAAATGGGGTAATTTTGTCGAAACCCAGACGATTTGTTAAGGTAAAAAAAGAGTTCAATGGGGAATATAAACGAGATTTAAAATCAGTAAAGGATGCCTATACCTTAAATGCTGAAAAAGCGATCGAAATGCAAAAAAAAACTAAAAAACTGTTTTGCCTTTTCAATTTTCCCATATTTCACTTTTCTTTTTCGAGAAGAGTAATGAGATGTGGAAATTCTTTATAGGATCCTAAATTTTCTCCGAGGGATTGAAAAACTAAACCGCCAAAATTACTGTCCGGTTTATACAGGACGAGTCATTTAGAAATAAAATTGCAATGTTCTTTTCGTATGGTTTAAGGTTTGGCCCTGTAACATATGAAGAAACGTCTTAATTCCTTCTAGAGACTGATGTAAAAATCAGGTCGATCAAGGTTAGGGATGAATTTTGAGAAATTTTTGAAATGTATCGTGTACAAATTCTGTTTGCTATTCTTTGGCCCTTTTTAAAGCCGTATCGGTACCTCTTGGGATAAAAATGACAGGCTATACGAAAAATTCCATCTTTTTGTTACAAGATATGGATCTACCTTTTATATCCTTTGTCGAAAAAGTGGGTTAAATCTAATTTTGAGTAAAAATGCATTATTTTTGCATTTGTCATTGAATTCACCATTTTTGTGGCTCTGTCAGCTGTGTAGCACTGATTGTTGTTAGCGATGCGTCGCGATGTTTTTAACACGAAATGCCTCCAAAATTTGCAAATATCTGTCGATCTCTTTGTCTTGAATGCTCTAAGCGGCGGTGAAAATAGGTATACATCCGGAAAAGTAGAGAAATAGCATGAATCATGTCCAAATAAACTTATAGCAAGTATTTTACATACAAAATGAAGGTCGTTATAATACAATATATTAAAAAAATGGTGTGGAGATTTAAAAGTATGTATATTTATGTTTCAATTATTAAGAGATTTCTCTTATTTAATAATAAGCAATCTGTACTTCTTCCAGTAAGTTTAAGTAAGGCTGGTAGAGTAAGCTCAGAATAATTATCGCTTTTTTCGATATACGCAAGATGTAGCAGTGCCACTTTAAATACCTATGCAGTAATATGTTAAATGGTTTCGAGATATATATTTATATACGGGGTGTTAAAGCAATCCGGATTGGAATATTGGCATTTTCCAGTAACCTTAACCAATAATATGTGAAGCCGTCGTTTTTTATAATTTCTAAAGTTGTTGCGGGTTATTGTGCTTATACTGACTGATAATCATCATCAGTGACCACTGAACAGTCAAACCAACTCCTTTTAAATTTGCACCAAAAATAGTCCGGGCAAAAGTTTTGTGGGATTTTGGGAGTTATGGACGTATATTTTCGATAATTTTAAGGGGTATAATAACGTAAAAAGTTCATATTTTCAGAACGCACAAACCGATGGCTGTCAAATTTAAAACAGATATAGTTGAGATAATTGGTTGGACATGAAAAAATTGCCAAAAGTCATTGCATTTTTTCGTTTACCTATAATATTTCAATAAACATCGAAATACTTAGCTCTAAATTTATGAGAAAGTCCCCTGTATATCTTTAGTATTTGTTATTTTTTTTATAAAAACATTTTTTTGAAAATAAAAAAAATAGTGAAACATTTTATACATTAAATATTTTCTACACTTAGGGTTGCCAGATTGGGATGGCTAAATTCCGGGACAGCAAGCAAGAACAAAAAAAAAGAAAAACGGCAACTTCCAAAAAAGATAAATCAGTTTTGTTATACCACTCCCCCTCTTACGAATCCACGCTTGCGGGAATAGTATGTGAAAGCAAAATCAAAACAAATCATAGTCAAAATTTGTTTTATTGACCTAAGCACAAAAATCTTCGAAGGGAAATAGATCAAAACATATTAACAGAGGTAAATTAAGATTAACTAAGACTTATTTATCGTTGGACTTTGCTACTTTTAATTTTTTTTCGCTTAAATTTAGTTCGAATTTGTAGCTCAGCCTTCACAAGGTCTAAAGACATTCGATTTCTCTCTTTTATCCACAAATTATTTATAAGGCTTAATATACTCTCACAAAAAGCATTGCTAATTAAAATCGATACAGCAAATGACACTATTTTATAAAGTCTTGATTTTCTGAAAAAAATTGGACCAAATTTGATCTTTTGGTACGTTTTTCGGTAACTCACTATGTTCAAAGTATTTTTTCAATTTTTCATTCCTTAAAGCAGAAGAACTAAATTCAATGTAAATCAATTCGAGAGTTGGCAGGGGCGCTTGTACATTGAACAGCCGACAAAGCCAGCGGCGGCGCAATGTCGTGATGTAATAATGTTAAGTAAGAGTGTGTATTTTTTTTCTTTGTGGACTTTAAAATATTTGGTTTTTCTGATTTAATTGACGCTTTCCGGGATAGTATAATAAAATTCCGGGATAACTTACCTAAATCCGAGATTTGCCCGGAAATCCCGGCCATCTGTCAATCTTATCTACACTATACAGCCCTTGGGAATACAAGAATCCCCAAATATACAAATATTTGTTGTATCCGGTAAATCTTATTTTCTTTTTTTGCGTACACCGAGTTATTATAGGGGAGTACAGCTCTTTAAAATTGAAAATATTTTTCTTTTCCCAAACTATTCATATTTTTTTATTAATATATTTTCTGCATATCGATTTGGGATTTCGTTATTGGATGGAATCTTTAGTGGTTAAAAAATATATGACATCGAAGAACTGACACAATAGTTTAAGTCTAATTTTTAAATGGCTTAAAATGTTGATTCCGGATTTTCGATAATAGATAGATTCTTTCCGATAAAAATATTTGATAGTTTGTCGTAAAAGCTAATATTTAGTCCAACATTTAAGCGGTATTTTAAAAAGTATCTATGTAGGTTTTTGCTTATACATGTTTCTAGATTAAGAATTGACAGCTGTTAATTTGTTAAAAATAGCAACATAATATGGGTCTGAAGCCATACTTTTGAATCAAGTTATCAAGTCAGATTAATTCCGTCTCGCCCAATAGGGATGGAATATTTATATATTTTATCTCGTTTAATCTGCCCTATAAAATATATTGGTATGACAAAGCAATACCTAACAAATAACTTAAATGGAGATAATTATATCCAAACTGCATGAACAGAATTGAATAAACGTGATAAAGAAAAAAACCATAAATTTCAATACTCGGAAATATTTTAAGGAAATATTTTATATTGGAAATGAAGAACAATCTCTTAATGGCATAAAATACATCGATAACTTAAGTCAAAATTACTATCACTTAGTTTTATAATTAATAAATAATTATTAGTGGGTGCTGCCTTTGCTATAATCTACCATCAAATCATGTGGTATGTCGAAATTCGAATTGCGACAGATTAGTGTTATTTTTAAATGTGTTCAGATTATTTGTTGCGTTTAGATTGACAAACAAAAATCTTTTTTGGCTTTTTCGCAACTGAATAAAAATATTTAACTTTAAATTAATTGAAGCAAATATTTAATATAATTACATACCTCAACATGTAGACTAGTCTGTCTACGGAATGTTTCGATACATAATATAAACAATATTATTTAAGCAAGCGTAAGAAATTATATCATTTACCTTAAGTTTTTATAGACACATAGTAGTTGTACAAATACTTTCATCCTATCGGGACTCATCAGTGCGCCGATCATAAGAGAAAAACATTAAATAATAGAAAAGAATTGATTTCAAAATATTAAAATGTGTCAGTTTGTTTGACATGTAACCTAGATATGAAAAAAATGATAGTTTGCAGCCATCTATAATGTTATTTTTAAATGTGTTCAGATTATTTGTTGCGTTTAGATTGACAAACAAAAATCTTTTTTGGCTTTTTCGCAACTGAATAAAAATATTTAACTTTAAATTAATTGAAGCAAATATTTAATATAATTACATACCTCAACATGTAGACTAGTCTGTCTACGGAATGTTTCGATACATAATATAAACAA
Source organism: Kuschelorhynchus macadamiae (assembly GCA_030620095.1). NCBI lineage: Eukaryota > Metazoa > Arthropoda > Insecta > Coleoptera > Curculionidae > Kuschelorhynchus > Kuschelorhynchus macadamiae. Next base: position 2,078,805 of record JAUTXW010001244.1, on the reverse strand, counting down.
TATTATTTAAGCAAGCGTAAGAAATTATATCATTTACCTTAAGTTTTTATAGACACATAGTAGTTGTACAAATACTTTCATCCTATCGGGACTCATCAGTGCGCCGATCATAAGAGAAAAACATTAAATAATAGAAAAGAATTGATTTCAAAATATTAAAATGTGTCAGTTTGTTTGACATGTAACCTATGTGTCTATAAAAACTTAAGGTAAATGATATAATTTCTTACGCTTGCTTAAATAATATTGTTTATATTATGTATCGAAACATTCCGTAGACAGACTAGTCTACATGTTGAGGTATGTAATTATATTAAATATTTGCTTCAATTAATTTAAAGTTAAATATTTTTATTCAGTTGCGAAAAAGCCAAAAAAGATTTTTGTTTGTCAATCTAAACGCAACAAATAATCTGAACACATTTAAAAATAACATTATAGATGGCTGCAAACTATCATTTTTTTCATATCTAGGTTACATGTCAAACAAACTGACACATTTTAATATTTTGAAATCAATTCTTTTCTATTATTTAATGTTTTTCTCTTATGATCGGCGCACTGATGAGTCCCGATAGGATGAAAGTATTTGTACAACTATTATGTGTCTATAAAAACTTAAGGTAAATGATATAATTTCTTACGCTTGCTTAAATAATATTGTTTATATTATGTATCGAAACATTCCGTAGACAGGCTAGTCTACATGTTGAGGTATGTAATTATATTAAATATTTGCTTCAATTAATTTAAAGTTAAATATTTTTATTCAGTTGCGAAAAAGCCAAAAAAGATTTTTGTTTGTCAGATTAGTGTTACTTAAAAAAATCAAACAAACAATATTTATCACTTCAAATAATAAAATACGATAAATCAAGGAGAACAATGGCTACATTCGTTTCACTGCATTGTTAAAGTCCAATTTAACATGAGAAATTATAAAAGCAAATCTTGAAGATGAGTGCGCACTGTTTTAATAACTAATGTTGTCTTAATGTGTAAAAATGTATTGTCTTAAAAAATATTTTATCTGTATGTGCGTTAATAAAATTATTGTAAAACTATTTTAGCTATAATTTAAATTTGAAAAATGCCTTAAATCAAAAGGAGAAACGCAAAAACAAGAAGTAACCAAATAGAAACTGTATTATTGGTTTAAGTATACAGATAGTTAACTATTTACACTTAAACCGTAAACTATGGGACACTTTGGAATAAAACACAAGTTGACGCTTTTGTATTCGTTCTATCCCGCTCGATCGGTTAACTACAACGAATCTTTCTTAGCGTTGATCAGCCTATCAATCCGTCAAATCATCAATATTAGGTTGTATATATAACTCTAGGTGGTATGTACTTTCAGTACGTATGATACACTACATCTCTTCATTGCGTACAAGGTTTGAAATTTACTAGCTAGTAATTTAACAATCTAAAATTAAATATAACCTATTTCATACAATATACAACGATAAACTAACAGTAACATTTAAGAGGCATTGTATTTTTTAATAATATAAAAAAACTCAAATTATACTTTACCTATACAAGTATATCCTATATTGACTCTACCGGATTCGATAAACTGAAGATTGCTTAACATTAATTTCACTTCTATATTTCTTACCACCGTGGGGGGATCAAGTTATTTTGTTATATTTTGTCATGCCTCCCATATACTTTTTCACCTGATCTTCTTAGGCTTTTCTCTTTCCGTCACTGTAGTTTTAGCCTGTCGATTTTTTAAGTGTTCGTGATCTAAAATCTCATCATCAGTCACGGTAATTTCTGAATTTATAATAGTTATGAATTTATCTCTAAACTTCCTTCTAAAGAACAGTGGTGGTTTTCCTGTGGTTGAACGAGAGGCCGCGTTATTCCTTATGATGTAATCCCGTAAATCTTACCTTGAGTATGATTTCAAAACTTGACTTACTTTGAGGTATCTCAAATTGTCTCTATTTTGCCTTTCTACTTCACCATTTTGCTGCTGTCAATAAGGGATGAATATTTAGAGTTGTTTTCATTTTGTGGATAATAAATGGTTTTCCATTGGCGACAGTTATGAAGACCGAAAATCCTAAACGGGAAAATATTTCCCGTAAAGCATTGATTACATTGGCAGCCGATATTATCGTTATTATTTTCATTTCTTTGTAGCGACTAAAATAGTCAATTATGATGAATAAACAGTAGCCACTTGCTAAAGGCCCTAGAAAATCAACTGCTGTATCAATCCACGCTTCTGCTGGTAAATGTCGTGGCTTGGTTGGATTTGGATTATTTGGTCTAACATTAACTTACACCTTTTGCAATTTTTGGCGTCAACATCTATTTTTCACCACCATAGCTTAATCCCCAATCGATTTTTCGTTCCTACGATTCCAAGTTGCCCCTCATGCGCATTTTGAAGAACTTGTTTGTTGTCTTAGTGCATGTGGAGTGACAATTTTACATCCTTTGAGCAAAATATCATCGTAAAAACATATTTCAGGAGCAAAAGCTTGATAATATAGTTTCATCCAGTTCGTTTGAAAATAGTTATTTCTTTAAATTTATTAATTTTTGATGTAATGATTAATGATTTGGAATGTTGCCTGATCTCAGTTAATACTATTGCTACAGGACGCGATTATTGTTAACAGGAGATCAGAGGTGTTACTTTTTTCTGGTCGATATACCACATTAAAACTGTGTGAGTGTAATTAAAGCACCCATTTTTTCTATTCAGGTGCACTCCAAATATTACTTCAAGGAGTATGTGTCCTAATTAAAAATAATTTTCCCCATATAAATATATATGGAAATGCTTTATCGCCCAAACAAAAGCCAAAGCTTCAGAGAGGCTTTTATTCCCATATGCAATTACTCTAGAGTCTCTTGAATCGTATTTTATTAGAACCGCTCCTAGGCCCACCTGGCTAGCCTCGGCTATAACCGGTGTTCTATCATTGGGGGTGGAAGATGCAATATTTTGCTTTTTTTCCAGTAAAAAGTGAAATTTCTACTTTTCCCAAGTATAGGTCTAAATAATGCCCTTAGTGGTCTGATCAACCTCACCAAATGTTCTATTAATTTTTCAATATAATTTATTAATCCTTAAAAGATTTGTAATTCGACAACAGTACTTGGGCGGCGAAATACTTATGCAGTTGCTTAATACCCTTTGGCAATAACTCGTGTCCCAGTAATTGTATATATGCATTTATTTTCATTTAATAAACCGTCTTTTCTTTCAATAATTTTAAGGTAAAATTTAAACGTTTGTTACGCTCTATTTCATTTTCTACGAAAATAACAATATCACTAATGAAATTAACGGTTTCTTTTTATGGTGATATGGTTATATGTCTTGAGTTTTTACTTATTTCTGTTTGGTGAAAAGCACTCTTAATGTCTAACTTTAAGAAAAGCTTGGCTTGTTTAAAGCTTGGCATTAGATGATCCATAGTTGGTAATGAGCGATTTTCCCTCATTATTTCCTTATTTGCACTTCTCATATCAATATAGATTCTAATTTCACCGTTTGGTTTTAAAACAGACACCACTGGATGGTGAGTTTTATAATATCTGAGTTAATGAGCTCCTTAATTGTTTTATTAATTTTATCTGTATCTGTATTAGACCAAAGGAATACGTAAGAGATATTTATTTTTGTTACCTAGTATTTATTTCTATAGTCATAAATATAAGTCTCTTTAAAAAAAAGTGTGACGATGTAACTTACTGTCAAAATAAATAAGTCACTATTAAAAAAAATCGTTAAATCCCCTTTACCCGGAACTTCCCTCGTGATAAATCTTTCCTTTTATTAGCAATATTGAAGTGTGAGCCAATTTAGTTCAGCACATAGTCATTTAGAAATACAAATATATTGTGTTCAAACTTTTTTATTGGGCCCCATTTTGTTGATCCATATTGGATTCGTACCAGTAATTTACCAGCTTCTGCCTATGCCACACTTAGTTTTTTTGTGCATAATTTAAAATAAATTCAAAAATTATTTTTTAGGACCGCCATTTTTGTTCCGGTATATTTGAATTCGTATCAGTTTATCCCTATATCATATTTAATTTATTTGCAAAATTTGAAATCAATGGACTAAGAAGATTTTTAACTCTGAATTTTTAAACATTTTATTTGGCCGTCATTTTGTTTCGGCATCTTGAATTCGTACCACAATTTTATAAGTTGAGATAAACTGACGAATTAGTTTTCAGTAATTTCACTCGGTCGCCATTTTGTTCCGCCTAGTTACATTTTTAGCAAAATATTACCAGATCATCCCGATATGACCCTTAAACTATTGAGCAGAATTTCTAATCAATCGGGCAAGTGAAAAACCGACCGAAGATGGTAAATCATATTTAGTTGCCATCTAGGGACACTACAAAGATGAAAATATGTAAAACTTGAAGAGGTGATTTTTTTGACACTCGCAAACATTTTATTTGGCCACTATTTAGCTTCGCTGTCTTGGATTCGTGCCAAAAATTTACCAGATGACTTCTACGTAATACTTGATTTTTTTTGCACGATTTGAGGTAAACTGGATAACTAGATTTTTTAGTATTATATTTTTTAACATTTCACTAAACCGTTATTTTGTTTCGCTAGATTGGATTTTTATCAAATTACGACCAGGTCACCCCATATGATCCTTTTCGATTAAAATTTGGAGTCAATCGGGTAAGACAGACGGAGAAAAAACTTTTTAACGTGAATCATCGCCGAGTGCGGCTAGCAATATGATCGGTGACTACCTGTACCGCATTTGGAAAACGTCGATGGAAACTCTGACTTATATATATATATATATATATATATATATATATATATATATATACATATATATATATATATATATATATATATATATATATATACATATATATATATATATATATATATATATATATATATATATATATATATATATATATATATATATATATATATATATATATATATATTGTATGTTATGTATTATAAGGTGCAAAGTCAGAGTTTCCATCGACGTTTTCCAAATGCGGTACAGGTAGTCACCGATCATATTGCTAGCCGCACTCGGCGATGATTCACGTTAAAAATTTTTTCACCGTCTGTCTTACCCGATTGACTCCAAATTTTAATCGAAAGGGATCATATGGGGTGACCTGGTCGTAATTTGATAGTATTACGTAGAAGTCATCTGGTAAATTTTTGGCACGAATCCAAGACAGCGAAGCTAAATAGTGGCCAAATAAAATGTTTGCGAGTGTCAAAAAAATCACCTGTTCAAGTTTTACATATTTTCATCTTTGTAGTGTCCCTAGATGGCAACTAAATATGATTTACCATCTTCGGTCGGTTTTTCACTTGCCCGATTGATTAGAAATTCTGCTCAATAGTTTAAGGGTCATATCGGGATGATCTGGTAATATTTTGCTAAAAATGTAACTAGGCGGAACAAAATGGCGACCGAGTGAAATTACTGAAAACTAATTCGTCAGTTTATCTCAACTTATAAAATTGTGGTACGAATTCAAGATGCCGAAACAAAATGACGGCCAAATAAAATGTTTAAAAATTCAGAGTTAAAAATCTTCTTAGTCCATTGATTTCAAATTTTGCAAATAAATTAAATATGATATAGGGATAAACTGATACGAATTCAATATACCGGAACAAAAATGGCGGTCCTAAAAAATAATTTTTGAATTTATTTTAAATTATGCACAAAAAAACTAAGTGTGGCATAGGCAGAAGCTGGTAAATTACTGGTACGAATCCAATATGGATCAACAAAATGGGGCCCAATAAAAAAGTTTGAACACAATATATTTGTATTACTAAATGACTATGTGCTGAACTAAATTGGCTCACACTTCAATATTGCTAATAAAAGGAAAGATTTATCACGAGGGAAGTTCCGGGTAAAGGGGATTTAACGATTTTTTTTAATAGTGACTTATTTATTTTGACAGTAAGTTACATCGTCACACTTTTTTTTAAAGAGACTTATATTTATGACTATAGAAATAAATACTAGGTAACAAAAATAAATATCTCTTACGTATTCCTTTGGTCTAATACAGATACAGATAAAATTAATAAAACGATTAAGGAGCTCATTAACTCAGATATTATAAAACTCACCATCCAGTGGTGTCTGTTTTAAAACCAAACGGTGAAATTAGAATCTATATTGATATGAGAAGTGCAAATAAGGAAATAATGAGGGAAAATCGCTCATTACCAACTATGGATCATCTAATGCCAAGCTTTAAACAAGCCAAGCTTTTCTTAAAGTTAGACATTAAGAGTGCTTTTCACCAAACAGAAATAAGTAAAAACTCAAGACATATAACCATATCACCATAAAAAGAATCCGTTAATTTCATTAGTGATATTGTTATTTTCGTAGAAAATGAAATAGAGCATAACAAACGTTTAAATTTTACCTTAAAATTATTGAAAGAAAAGACGTTTTATTAAATGAAAATAAATGCATATATACAATTACTGGGACACGAGTTATTGCCAAAGGGTATTAAGCAACTGCATAAGTATTTCGCCGCCCAAGTACTGTTGTCGAATTATAAATCTTTTAAGGATTAATAAATTATATTGAAAAATTAATAGAACATTTGGTGAGGTTGATCAGACCACTAAGGGCATTATTTAGACCTATACTTGGGAAAAGTAGAAATTTCACTTTTTACTGGAAAAAAAGCAAAATATTGCATCTTCCACCCCCAATGATAGAACACCGGTTATAGCCGAGGCTAGCCAGGTCGGCCTAGGAGCGGTTCTAATAAAATACGATTCAAGAGACTCTAGAGTAATTGCATATGGGAATAAAAGCCTCTCTGAGGCTTTGGCTTTTGTTTGGGCGATAAAAATCGATTGGGGATTAAGCTATGGTGGTGAAAAATAGATGTTGACGCCAAAAATTACAAAAGGTGTAAGTTAATGTCTAGACCAAATAATCCAAATCCAACCAAGCCACGACATTTACCAGCAGAAGCGTGGATTGATACAGCAGTTGATTTTCTAGGGCCTTTAGCAAGTGGCTACTGTTTATTCATCATATATATATATATATAACTGAAAAAAACCACGGGAAAGTCGGCCAGGAAATTACTATATTTACGTTTTTTTTTATTTGTTCAAGCTCTGGAAATATTTTTATTTCTTGATCATGGGTTCTTAAAATTTAAACAATTTAATTTAGCTAATAATATTAGGAACAGATAATTCTAGACTCTCATACAATAAAAATAAAAAAGACGAAGGTTGAGAAAAATGGTTATTCAAAAAATATATTTCTACATAAAATTTAGATGTCAAACGTCAAATGACAATAAGTAATTTGTTTTTTTATTACTGAAGTATGACAAAAAAAATTGAAAGTTTCAAATTTAAAGGCTATGAGAACGTTCATATAAAATTCAAGGATATTGTTCAAATTTTAAAAATAGCAAGAGTACCTATGTATGATGACATCTCAAAGTCGGTTAATTAAGATATAACATCCTAGGGCATTATAAATAATAATTAAATAAGAAATAACGCTCTAGGGCATTATTATAGGAAAATAGGCGTATTAAAAACAATAATCTGATTTATTATTATTAAAACTGGATTTCTCTCAAAGAAAAAATATTTTACTTCCTCGGCCATTAAACGTCGGAGGCACCACCGGTATTATAAAGAATAACGCTTTCGATCGACGTGTAAACTAGGGTGGAGCGAAAAACTAATCCTAATTTTTTTTTTCAAATTTTAAGGTGGGCTAGTTTTAAATAAGTGCAACACATAAATATAAAATTCTGTACAAAATTTTATCAAATTTGGACTTCATCTTCAGGTGCCACAATACGCATAAATATCAAGAGAATAAAAATTAAAAGAGTGTTCTGCGCTTCGTACGGACTTTCGCTAATTTATCATAAAACTTAAATAGTTAAACAATAAATTACCCAGAACTCACCGCGAGGAGGTATCCGTACCTGGAGTTCCGCCCGCCCTACCCTCCCACTAATTAAGACGTTTAGTTAAACTCTTTTTTAGTATTAAAGTTAGGCATCTCAGACCTTGATTTTAGCTTTGTCATTATAAAGCCATCCCTAGCTTCTGTTCCTGAAACTGCTAATGATGCCTCTGTAACTAGCTTCACCATTCTCTCAACAGCTTGAGTGTGGCAGGGAAAATTTTCCAGATCCATTTTCGGAGTCGATTTTATAAGCTCTAGTAGTTCTGGGTTAGAAATTGATGCAATAATTGGAGGTTCAGATATCATGGCATGTTTGCCAGTTAATGAAGTCCTCGTAACTGTTTGCAGAAAAGTTCAGCTTAGGCACGACAAATTGTCTTATAGTAGCACTTGACTCTGGAATGCGGCTTTCTCTAAATTTCAATATGCGTCTTAAGCTAAGTTCACGAATATGTTGCCTTTCATCATTTAACATGCAAAGTAACAGGTTCTCTGAATGGGCAAAATAGGAGTTTCTTTCTATAACCGCGTCAATAATTTTCAGAATATTTTGAGGAAGATATCTTGAACGTGTTATCATTTCCAACACGGCTTTGGGCCGTCTAAACAAAAAGGTTTGGTTTTTATATTAAACCAGGTAGGCGCATATACTTTCATAACAAAAGTCGCTAAAATGTTAAGACTTTCAGAAGGTACTTCTGTAGCCGCATATAAGCGCAGTATTCTGTTAGCACAGGTTAGCCATCTGGAATGATATATATATATATATATATATATATATATATATATATATATATATAAAATTTATGATAAGATTCTCACAACCTTCTAATTGTTTTCCTATTTCTCCAGCATAACCGCGAGGACCTGTTGTTGAACCATCCAAAAATTGAAATAGATGCCTCAGAGGTAGCTCATTTGCATGCAGCATACAGATGAACCATTGCAAAGGTCTTCCTATTGACCTTTCTATTTGAGCAATTACTCCATTTTTATGACCGGTGTTTATCACAGTACCATCGCAGCCTATTGCAACTAATCTGGATTTATCAATTCTTTCATAAATAAAGTTTTTTAAGCATTCCTTTATATCTTTCGCACATCCAGTAGTAGGGATAACATGGCCTAAATATTCGGATCCAGGTTCTTTTACTATTGCAATATGCTCTTCTACAATTACCTTTCTATGTAGTTTTGAACCCATGGGAATGTACTGAATAGTTTTATCTTTACGCCCGTCAAAGTAAATACCTTTCACGATACGTTTTGCTCGTCTTACATTGTGTACTATTGACAACCTTTTTTTCTTTCTTGCCCTTCTAATTTTGCTTCGATCAATTACTTTAGATTAGTCTTTTTGATTTATCACACCAACGTCTTGAAGAATTGCACTCGCTATCATTGCTGCCGATCGATCCGAGACGCCAGTTCGATCACACACTGCAGACAATTTATCCAAATTGACTCGCATTTGCGATGTGCTAGCTTTATCTGGATCTAACTGAGCTGAGAAACATGATTTTAAAATGAACTCTGGGTCACTTATTTCAGAATCGCTACTTTCGCTTGTACTTGAAGATAGTGTTTCGGTTGGCTCCGATAGGGTAGGGTACGTCGGTTAAGCACTTAAGGAACTACTTTTCTTTAAGCGTTTCTCCGTTTTTATTTTTCTTTCATTTTTTTTCTTCAATAATTTTGTCGTTACTAAGTCCACTCCTCCAATGACCATTTGCCTCAAATGTCTTTGGTCGTTTAAGAAATTTCGTTCTTTTGGAGGTACCTTTTCTTTGCAAGGACAAGAACTAAAGTCACTACACTTACAATAGCAAATATCAAAAAGTTTACTCTTAGCCTCTGCTAAAAACAAACACGATTTTGAGTTTTTTCTAGATATAGGATACTTTTTAACTTTTCTAAATTTTGAGTGATAGTCTTTTAGCATCTGGAAAATTCGACGATCGCTAAGAACCGGCAGGCAAGCCTTACTCCAAATATTTTTAATGTCTCTTATCACCACATTGGCGATATCGGCAAAACTAGGCTCCTTGTTGCATTCTTGTAATATTTCAAAACGAATAAATAAATAATGTTTCATAACAGTCTCATATGTCGGCAAGACCGTTACAGGCATTTGCTTTGGAGCACCAAAAACAGGACATGACACGTTTTTACGCGTTTTCGGCATGATTCGCACACTTGAAACACTGCAACTATGCTGCTTGACGATAAGACAACAACTAATGATTACGCGCTAATAACGACGCCAGAAAAATGTGCGTAAACAAGCGGCGTTGCCAAGTATGGTAGAAAATAACTAAGTAGGGGTTTTAAAAAATTACATTTTTATAATTTAATAATTAAAAAATATTGTTTAGGTTCGTTAAGGTTTTTTGAAAAGATTTGCGTATTTGAAATTTTTAGGCTTTATGTGGCACCTGAAGTCATGTTTGAAAAAAACTGAAATTTTGGCAAATGAATCTTCTTACTAAAATGCAACTTTTAGAAACTAGCCGTTAGCGAAAAATAAAAGTTAATTTTTTCGCTCCACCCTAGTGTAAACACTGTTTCGACCCCAATACCCTTGATATGTTAATAACATTTTTTGATATCTGTTTTTTGTAGTAATTGCCAAAGGTTCTTTTTAAATTTCTACCATTTCTAAAAACGTTCTTTTGATGGTATTATTTTCTACGTGTAATATTTTAGTTCCTTGAAAATTGCACGTATGACCACCATCAAAGACTTTTATGTAATGAATTTCTTTTGGTAATTTTTTGTGAAATTTGACCAATATTGCCCAAAATGTCGAAAATAAAATTTTTGAATGAAATAAATTGGAATAACCATTAGTTCCCAAGCAAATGTTTTAAAACCTGTGCTCTTTTGGCAATGATAGTTGAAAAAGTTTCATGCTCATACTGTTTACAATGATTTCACTTAATCAATGATAATTCCCAATCAAAAAGCATCCGCTGCCACGAAAACAAGACAATAAGTAGTAGATTGGAAATTTTCGTTAGTTATTTGCGCTTTGCGTTAGTTATGATTTTTTTCTGCCCTCGACTTATTTTGAGTAAAACAGATTTTCTTATTATTTATTTTATAAAATATTTTAGTCATAAGATTATATATTTAATTTAATTCAAGGAAATCGTCTATATTTCTCTAAGAGATCTGATTATAAGAACCTAAAGAAAAGAATAAACTAGTTCGGTCTCAGTCAGATATATAATGTTTTTACTTTTTCGAACTTCTGGTCATCATCAGACCTTATAACTAGATAGCCGCTACAAATTAAAATATAAAACGACTATACAGCACACATACTAGACGAACACAAGAGTCCTGGTAAATTATCGCATGCTTTTAAAGATAAAAGTATCAACCTGGTATATTTAAAAATAAACAAGATACCCATTGTTTGTTTTTTTCGTTTGTAAGGTCTAACCTTTGCGATAATACCAAAAACTTTTGTATTTAAGGTTTTTTGACAACCCATTTAATAAACTCTAGGTACCCTTGATAATCCAGACATTCTGTATATTATACTTACAACTTAGGCCTTCATGGTCTGCGAAACATAAACGAAACATTCAAAGGTAGAAGCTATCCGATACAGCTCTAATTTCTGACGATAATTTTAACATTGATTATTAATGTATTAAACCATTCTGAGTCAAAACAAGTAATATGAAACCATATAATAATTAAAAAGTAGAAAACAACAACAATATATCATCATTAAGTGAACACCTATTCTTTCCATATCACACATTTAAGACTTAAAAGAGAGTTCTAGCCTCAATACGATGTGGTTGCTCGGGATTTTTCATATTTGTGCATATTATTGTTTTCTTCTGTATGTAAAAGTAAAATATGTAAGCAAATAAAAGACGTATTAAAAGCTTTAATGATGACCTCATCAAATGTTTTCACCCGCAATATCATAACGATGTCTGGTAGTCTCCTCCATTCACTCTAATGACTTATTTTTCTCAGCCGGAATAATAAGGATATTTTATACAGCCTCGAATTGTTCCTTTCTTCTTTTTAACGGTGAGAATTTTATAATTAATTACAAAAAGCCTTATCTCAGAATACGTGGATTCTTTTCAGAAAGAAATATTTTATTTCACATTCTCTTGCTGGGTTGGCATTTTATTTAATTTGGAAGATTAAATATGAATAGTACATTGAGCAGCTTATTTCTCTAACTTAAATATAATGTCGTTACTGTGTACTCGTATTATTTTCAGTCATAATTTATTTATGTTGCCATGTTTGACAAATTCTTGTATGGCACTTATTCTCTGATTAATATTACATAAAAAATTAATTTTAGTTCGAGTTGATAAATTTTGCTATGTACAGGATTTCTCTTTATATTTTAAAAGCGGGCTATAAAATTTATTTTAGGAGATAGGAAAAAGATCAAGTACAACAATTTTAAGGTTTTATCTACACAGACAGAATTTGCTAAAAATATACAAAAAAAAGTAAAAGAAAATAATAAGAATTACTTTGTTAATTTAAATGAACATATAATATTGTTTCATTAAATAGATTTCATAACTCGGGTGTTTTTAAAAGTGTACCTAAATCATTCGCAAATCGTGCATTCCCAAACTTTGCGTATCTAATAATTCTTATTTCGGTCGCAAAAATAATTAGAAACCCAAGGTTTATAATTCTGCCCTATACCTGTATAAATATATAGGGTTTCTTATTATATTTTGAACAGGTTCTATAAGTTTTATTTTTGATGCTAGAAAAAAAAAGTTAAATGCAAAATTTTTAAGGTTTTATCGGAAACTCCAGGAAATGTCAATAGGAAAGTAAAAAATAGGCATCTTCTTTTATTTAAAATTGAAAACATTGTATAATAATATTGCTTGGTTAAATGTGATTTTTTGTGATTAAAAATATGCATATATCTATGCTTATATACCGTTATCTTATATCTTATTAAAAACTGACAAATATGACAAAAACCCTGTACATAACAGTGCGCCAATTGAGGACTCAATATATTTACATTTAATAACTTGAAATATCTTGTTTCTTTCTAACACATTGTCTCTTATGGCAGGGACTTTGTCAATTTTATCGGATGTTTTTAAAGGTAAACGTAGCACACCTAAAAAGTCTATTTATGGTCAACAAGAAGAGACCCATTTAATCAAACAAAATTATACACAGTGTACTAGTAAATATAACAAGTAGATACTCATGGGTATACGTTCAATATTTTTTTAGAAAATGTTGGCCATACAGATAAGATATTAAAACTATTTTATTTAACACTTTTTCTATCGGTCAAAAAAAAGGCTTGTAGACCCCATGTAAAATATAAAGAAGAAACCTGTACCCCTAAACTAAAATATAATTTCATCATTTGTATCATCCGTCCTTCTTTCAGCCTAAATAGGGTAAAAACTAAAATTTGTTGGTCCTGTTTAGTGCATCTTCTTACTACAAGAACTATAAAAATGGACAGCCTATCTCAGAGACAAATGATCGTATAAAGCAAACATTTTTAAAGCTCAGAAATTTCTAAAGTTTACCCTAACACTAAAATTGTACTTTAATAATTGATAACGATCAATCGCTGGTGCGAAGCCATGAATATAATACAAATAATAGATCATGTCTCAGTTCGTTATCTTTTGGCCTAAGATTTGTAAGCGGCAAGATTATTGGAATTTAATGAAGCAGTACTTTGGTATTCGGGCTAAACATTTTTATTTCAATGCATTTAAATGCCCATACGAGAATTCAACTTTATGTTGGATCTACGCTAAGCGGCCCTGTCCAGCCAGGTAGTTTTGAAAGAGAAAGCTCACTGATATATTCCCAATCTTACCAGGATTGATGCTGATGACTGCTTATTAAAGGCATAGAAACATACCTGAGAAGACTTACTTCCAGTACTCCAGATGCACAAATAGGAACTAAGGAAAATCCAAGCTGTATGTCTTGGTTTGATCGTTGAGATACCTACACCTTCGTTGGCTAAAGACACTATGTACAGATAAAGATATTACAAAACTTCCATTTTGTCAGAGATTAGCCATTCTGGTTATATTTCTGATACGAAACATAAGACATATTCTGCTTTTAGTATTTTATTTGTAGGTTTGCTGAAGACGGGGGTAGACTTTCCCTCGAAACGTCCAGAAAGCAGGCATTTTTCAGTGTCGTTCCTCGGGTACCTTCGTAGTGGACCCAGAACTCAAGACTATCTATTCAATTTATAGGGTAACTATATTTTATTTTTTATTTATTTTTTTCAATTTTCTAAGGCGGAAAAACCCAAAAAATAGTTTTAAAACTTCCAAAGTCTCAAAAAGAAAAAAGATTACATTTATATTGCGAGAGTTTGTTTTAATAAAACACATCCAATAATTATTGGTCATGCGACGAACAAAAAAAAATCTGTTTACAAAGGAACCGAATTATTCAATATCTTTTAAGCAACTAAACACAATGCGCATATTGATGGGTTCGTGATAAAACATTGTCAGAGACACAATTGTTTTATTATCTTAAACGCTACCCAAGTATGTCTAGTAACTTTAATAAAAAAAAATGCAGTTTCCACTTCACAATCCGCCTCTAGGAAGAAAAATGCGATAATTAAGACTGACAAGAACCTGCAAAGAAAACGAAGATACCAGGAATCACGTCCGTATGTATCGTACATTCATCACAGGATACATTATCAGTTTCATAAAATCAAATATCAGACGACGCCCAATGCAGCAAATTGAATAATTATTTCGTCAAGCAATGGCTGTATAAAGACCTTTTATGGTCATAAAGAAAAGCATAGAACTACTAATGCAGTTAAAGGTTGGCAGAAGAGGCTTAACAAGAAGGTTTGGAAAGCAAAAAAGTTTGGAAAGTAATCCACATATATACGAAATTCTAAAAGTCATTTAAGAAGAAATAAAAGCATGGCAGGGAAGCAAATACATTTGTATTTATGTGATTCCAAAAATCCAAACAAAAATATCAATCGTAACAAATACGTCCAATCGTTGAATACTTTTGAAATACGAAAAAATATTTACTTACCATTAGAAAAAATATTGTAAAATTTTATTATAAAATGTATATTTGGTACTAATATTTTCATACCATAATATACACGTAGTTTTCTGAATGTCGTTGATTTAAAGAGGTAACTCTGGAGATAATTTTAGATTACAAATACGTATTTTTTGGACACTGTTAAATTCTCATGTGTGCCAGATTTTACAAAAAGTCACACACACTACTTAGGAAATACCCTGTATAAATTTTATTTAAAACAGATACAACAACGAATTTATAGTTACCAACGAGTTGCAAAGGGTGTTTTCTAAGCTCCAGTTGAGAAGCTATTGTGATTCCCGAGTTGCGACGCATTAGTTAAAAAACATTATTATAAATATATCACTCCGGTTACATACATTTATTTTGAAAGACCGGCAATGGGAACAAACTATCCTAAATGGCAAGGTGTTTGTATTTATTTTTTCGGTTGTCTTTACGGATAAAGGTATCAAACCTCATATATTTATTATGAGTAAGCGATACCCGTTGTGTACACGATGTTCCATTTGTTAGTAATTTTTTCATATTTTTAGCAAATTCTGGCGGTTTAGAGAAAAACCTTAAAATGTTTGAATTTAATATTGTTTTCTGCCCCACGTTTTGTAAACTTTGTTCAAAGTGTAAAAAAAACCCTGTACCAGCTATTTTAATTTGAGAAAATTTATTTTGTCCTAAAAGAGATAGATCTAAAATTAAAGAGAACCCTTAAATATCAAGTGTCGATAATAGGAATTACTTGACATGAGG
Organism: Kuschelorhynchus macadamiae; assembly: GCA_030620095.1. NCBI lineage: Eukaryota > Metazoa > Arthropoda > Insecta > Coleoptera > Curculionidae > Kuschelorhynchus > Kuschelorhynchus macadamiae. The sequence continues at coordinate 2,062,982 of JAUTXW010001244.1, read as the reverse complement.
AACCACGGCAATTAAGCTTTGGTACTGGTTTTAATACCTCATCGTACTCTTTAATGCTTTAAAGAATAAAATTAAGAATAGCATGCATCGCTTTAATTTCTAATTGATTTTAATGAATTTAAAAGATTTTGATCATGGTTGGATTTATCAATTTGAAATAGGCCAACTATTTTCGTGTACAATTATGACGAAATGATAGTAAAAGAAAAAGAATAATCCTACTGGTTTGTTCGACAGTGGTCGGTAATACTAACAAGAATGTATCAATAAAAAATGTATTTCTGTAATCTAATAAACTAGTTGAATATACAGAGAATACCTCAAAAAGCCATATGAAAATTTGTTTCTTTAACACCCTGTCTTAAAAACTAAGTTATTTTGAGCCTGCGGATATAACATTTTTGTCTTATACCAACTAATACTTATTGCCATTTAAAGATACGCATATTTTTAGGAACACGCAATATAATAAACTTTTTCAACACAATACCCAACTTAGTAATAAAGTTCTAGTAACCAGGAGGGCTAAAATTAATAAATGACAGTTTAAATTACTTTAATTTAGAATTTCATGTTCAGTTCATAATTTAATTGCGCTAATCACGCCTGACTTTATTTTGGCGAGACAATTTATCTCAAATTTTGCAAAAACATCAAGTATTATGTTGGAATCAACTGGTCACATTTCGGTACGAATTCAAGTTGGCGGAACATATTGGAGTCATAATAAAATATTTTAAAAATCGGCCCAAAAAAACTGCTTAATGGTTTGATTTCACATTGTATGCCATAACTAATTATGGTAAAAATCCAAGATGGCGGAACAAAATGGCTTAATAAAATGTTTAAAAATTGAGCCTGAAGAGTTACTTAATGAACTGATTTTAAATTATGTGCCAAAGCTAATTGTGGTATAGGTGTCAACTAGTAAAATTGTGATACTAATTGAAGATGGCCAAATAAAATGGCGGCCAAATAAAATGTTTGAAATTGTAAAAAATAACCTTCTCAGCTTTTACATATGTTTGTTTTAGAGTCCGTAGATGCAAAAAAATATGTTCTATCGATTTTGTCGGCCCATCTGTCTGTCTGTTGGTCTGTCGGTTTGTCGGTCTGTCTGCCTGTCAGTTCGCGGCATAGCTTAAAAACTTGGCTTCAAATTTTGACCAAAAATTAAGTCATATGGATGATCTTGGCAAAAATCCAATATGGAAAAGAAAATGGCGGCCTAGTGAAATGTTTAAAAAAATTATTATGAAAAAAATACTCACCCAATTTATCTCAAATTTTGCATAAACATCAAGTATTATGTTGCAATCAACTGGTAAAATTTGGTACGAATCCAAGAGGGCGGAATAAAATATTTAATAATTTAGCCTCAAAAATACTATTTAATGGATTGATTTCAAATTGTGTGCCATAACTCATTGTGGTATAGGGATCGACAAGTAACACTGTGTTACTAACTCAAGATGGCGGCCAAATAATGTTTTCGTAATCGTGAAAAAATGACCCTTTCAGGTTTTATATATGTTCACGTTTTAGCGTCCCTAGATGCCAAAAAAAAAATGTTTTATCATTTCCGTCGGTCCGTCTGTCGGTCTGTCTGTATGTCTGTCTGTCAGTTCGCGACATAGTTAAACACTATTTACCCAATTTTGATAAAAATTAAGGGTCAAATGGGAATGACCTGATAATATTTTGGTAAAAATCCGTTAAGGCGGGACAATATTAAAATTATTTTGTTAGAGTCGTTAATTATTTAAGGTTAAGATCCAGTAAAAAAAAAAAAAGTTGTTTTAAATTGTCAACGCTTCGCAACTTTATTGTTGGATCCTCAGGACACATATATAGATCCTATTTCCTGCACGAAACCCGCATTATCAGTCTTTATCTACTCTGTTGGTTCGCATATATTTTCCAGATATTAAGTTTCTAAACGGTTTTCGCTAACAGTCCCCTTGTTGTTACGTTAGAGTGGTGTATTATTTGGGGTTAGAATCCACTAAAAAAAACCAAGTCAAATTTTAAGTAGTCGATGTTTCGCAACTTTATTGTTGCATCGTCAGGACACATAATAGATACTATATCCTGCATGAAACCCGTATTATCAATCTCTACCTACTGTGCAGATATTTCCCAGATATTATACTTCTAATTGGTTTTCGTTAACGATCCTCTTGTTGTTATGTTAGAGTGGTGTATTATTTGGGGTTAGGATCCAGTAGAAAAACAAAATAGGTTTTTAAATTGTGGACGTCTTGCAACTTTATTGTTATTTTTATATTTTGCTTTTCAAGAATATTCTTAGAAATTATTTGAAAATCCTAAATAATACCTTTGCACTTACACCGGTTACAACTTTGTAAAATATTTGTGGGGTAAGGTTTTAAAGATATATCTACCTGGAGGGGAAATTAAATAAGACGTCAGCAGAAAAAGACATGGCCAATAAAAAGAAGGCTAGACGGCGGAATGAAAAATCAGCGTCTGCCAACGATAAAAGATTTTTATAATTAATTATAACATTTTTCCAGGAGAAATAAAATAAAAAAGAAACCCCTAAGTATACTTTTGTTATTTGAAAAATAAATCATTCTGGCTTAAAAAGGAAAAGGTCCTGGCATGAATTATATCTTGGTATATTAAAAATATAAATAATATTTATATGTCAAAAACTCATTTAAAAAATCACATTATTTTTATTTTTCGGCGCCTTTAAACAATTAATGTCATACGATTTATAGTTTTCTTTGGGGACAAGCAGTGAAATATTCTTCTTTAATCAACAGTGAATAATCCTAATATCTCCACATTAAAAACAAGTTTTAAGTGATCTAATGAAACTGTCGGAGAAAACTTTTAAAGGGAATTATATTTATTAATGTCAGAAAAAAACATCTTTAAGGTAATCCCATTATATTTTATTTATTAGTGTAACAGTGTATATAAAGAATTCAAAATATACGTATTATATGTTTAAACTAGAACGCTGGGTTTATTAATATCCACAAAAGCACACTAACTTGTAATGCTTAATTATAATTAAGACAAAGCAAATAACGTTGCGACCTTAGCGGGTTATTAAAACCTGTTAAGTCTTATTTTAATTGAATATTTAGTATGACCAATGAAAGTTAAAAATGTAATTTTATTCTGATCTGAATGATTATTGGAGGCGAGACTATAAACACGACCTACAAACTTTGGAAAAATCGGTAAATTTCCTTCATACGGAACTTCTACTACTAAATCGAAATAGTTAAAAAATCGATTGATCCGTTCACTAAAAACTATATTTCTTTTAAAATATTTAATCACTCTCAATATCTATTACAGTTTCGTAAATCTGTACTGGTCTTAAATTGTCTTTGGGAAAAATTTCATCACCTTTCCTTACTTTATATTAACTATCGCTATCCACTTTTCATAAGTACTGTTTCTGATCGACCTCTAGTTTTGTAATCCAATAGATAGTAAACATCGAAAGGACAGTTTCTAGAATAGGTTATAGTGTTTAGAAATAAATTACACATTGCACGCACGAAAAATTTTTTTGAAAATATACGAAAGTAAATAGGAAATTTTGGTTAACTAAAAATCAAGTAGTCCATTAAAACCATGAAGCAAACGGTTATCACGATTACAAGCTGCATAATTTAAAATTTTTTGCCAAATATTGATACATTTGGAAATTACTGACCATAAGCTACTTAACCATAGCCTTTGGACTGACGAAAGCTGATTTGTAAGAAACCATAAACCAGATCGTAAAAAAACAACATTACTGGAGTACAGAAAATACACGCTTCGTTAACGAAATTCAAAATCAGGGGCAATTTGCTATATAAATTTGGTGTGGTGTAATTTAATTGGCCAACATTTAATTGGACCTTTCTTTTGTAAAGATGTCCTAGGTGGAAGAAGGTATCTGCAATTATTGAAGGAAGGTCTGCCAAGACTGACCGAAGATGTTTCATTGCAACTACAGATTTAACGCCTCTTAATTTCTTTGTGACTTTTTATAGCCCACTCTGAAAAATTTGGTTTATAAAACACTGTCTACAGATATTAAACATTTGAAATGAAAAATCTAGAATGCCTGTTACACTTTAACGAAAATTATTTTTAGAAAGGCCACAGTATGAAAAGTCAGGCAAAATCCAGCAAAATGTTTGGCTGTCGGAGAGGGACATATCGCAAATATTAAGAATTTGATTAGTTTTTGTTTTTTCTTTATCTCAGTTAACTATTATTGGGCAGTAAGAAAATTGTTAATTGTTTGATAATTATCTGTAATCATTTTTCAAACTTGCAAATATCCAAACTAAGAATAATAAAAGTATCTGACATAACTTTAGTGTCAATAACTGTTACAGTGGCACTTCTTTCCATGATTTTCATGGACTACTCTATTTTTCTTTAGCCAAAATTTCTTATATATATTGGTATTTTTTCAAATAAAAGTTACTCAAAAACATAAGCATTTTTTAAATCTGCAGAAGAACATGTATGCTCCAAAATTATGAATGATGTCACAACCACCATTTTGAAAAACGTAATAAAAAATGTTTTACATTAAATACCCTTTATCCATATTTTGATTTGCACTTTCCATTTTCCCATAATATTTTTTTTTGTACAATGTCCATTTACCACTTGTCTATCTTAAAGAAATCTACGATTCTGGCTGGAAAATTGTATCTTTGTGTCGAAATCTCAACGTGTAGCCTTCATCGTTTCCCTTACGAAAGCCATGCTAGCGCAACGGTATAAATGTTCCTGACTACCCGTCTTAAAACATAATTGACTTGAGGAGACTTAGGAACTATTTATTTATCACGATATCTTAGGAGGAAGGCCATGTGGCTGATCATCTTCTTCTGAATGGTACGAACATTGCCAGATATTTTAGCATCTTCTCCTAAGGTTTCTTAATAAAGTTCCTGGATTTTGACCGTGTCAAATTGGAATTACTTGCCGACGTTTTGCCTGCGGTTGCATGAGGCTTTCTTCAGAGAGCTTCACTGCAGAATATCAGAACGCTGAATGAGCTTCGATGAACAATGTTCAGGTATGTATACCTGACCTCTATCCACCGGCAAGTGATCCACTGTGATAATTGGTTTCCATGGACAATGTAGCACGTAGCCCGCCTATCTGTTGAAATGTTTAGGGTGCTTGATAATTTCAATAGATTCTCTAATTTTTTGTTTATAAAAACAGAGATTCGTATCTTTTACATTAATTATGTGACCTGTTAAGGGCTGCTGTTTAGCGACAGCGGATTGAACCAACTGTTTCTTACTTATATAGCTATCATATTTTTTAAGTCTTATAGGCACAGACCATATAGTTCCACCTATTTACACTTTACCGTAGAAAATTTCAAAAACTCCTTCTGATTTCACAGGAATTACATTTTTTTGCTCACCTAAGCATTGTCCAATCTTTTTGTGTGAACTAAAGATTGTGCGAATATTGGATCTTGGCAGAATGTTTGCAATTTTATCTGTAGTACCCTAAATAAAAGACGTTATGATTCTACTTACGTAAAGAAAACAGAGACATTACTTCAGGATGACAGAAATACGAATGAATCCAACTAAGAAAATTTAAAGGAAAATTTGCCACATTATTATCTCGGATTTGCCAGATCTAAAGAAGAAGAAATTGAAACAGAGCGGTTCGAAGATTCTTTGATTTTACAGACTTACTTACAAAAATACATAAAGCTAATGTATAATTACGCACCATCGTCCATGCAATAGGTTCTCAATCTTACGGAATAGGTAAATATTTGACTAATGTCTTAAAGCTTAAAGATTTTACTTTTTATTTTCAATTTGTATAACTTCTGACATATTTTAACATAAAAACCTTAATTAACTAAATTGATAAAAGATTGCTTAACCTCCAAATATTTCATTTTTCAAGGAACCTTTTGTGGGAAAACCTCTGGCGCTACCGTGGGATCTGCGCTGTCTCCTATGGTAGGGAACATCATTATGGAGGCTTTCGAGAAAATTGCTTTAAGCTCTGCTTCTTTACAATCTTAATGTTGGTTTAGATATGTAGATAATACTTTTGTAGTATAGCCTCATGGTGAAGAAAATTTAACTATATTTTTAGGTTATCTAAACCAACAACATTCTAATGTTAAATTTACTATGGAAATTGTGTCAGATGATGCCATTCCCTTCCTTGATGTGTTAGAACATAAGAAAAAGAACAACACCCTTGATCATTCTGTTTACAGGAAATCGACACATACGAATAAATTTTAGTTTTTAACATCATCCATCTCAAAAACAATCCGTCATAAATTCGTTAATTCACAGGGCTTTGTCTATATGTGATACAAATTCAATTCCTGACGAAACTAAAACACTGGCTGAAGCTTTAAAATCCAACGGAATATTTGTACTTAAGATATTAGATAGTACAAGAATTCCAGACCTAAACCAGTACTATCAAGTATAGAAGTTTTACCTTTTATTCGCCATACCACAAATAAAATTGCAAGAGAGATGATACGGAGTTCGAACATTCTTTAGTATACACAAAAGTAAGAAACAAATTGTTCGATCCGCTGTCGCTAAACACAAGCACTCAACAGGAAATATGATTATTGAAAAAGATTCCAAGTTTCTTGCATCAGTCTCGGGTTATTATAAACAGTAATTTTCTATTGATATTTTCCAGCACCTTGAAAATTTCGATAGAGACGCAGCCTACGTGCTACAAGATTTGCAAAAACCAATCAACGTAGTGCGTCACGCATTCGGTGGACAAAGGTTAGGTATAAACACCTAAACTCTGCTCATCGGAGGTCATTCAGTGTCTTCGCCTTGTGCAATCGAAATTTTTAAGATTTGAAAGTGGCCTACTTGCAAAAACTCAATATGGATTTAGAAAAAACACTGAATAAATGAAGTCCAATTTATTATAATTAGTTTTAATTCGGATGACAATACTATAGGAGTTTTTCTAGACCTAAAAAAGGCCTTCGATACCGTATTACATAAAATATTGCTACAAAAATTATACTGCTTTGGAATACGTGAAATATGTCACGGCTTCTGGAGTCTTATTTATTACGTAGAAAAGTCAAGGTAAAAGTAACCAATCAGGTAAGGAGTGAGATATACAATATGGTGTACTGCAAGGCACAGTCTTGGGACCTGTTCTTTTTACTGTGTCTGTTAACGAGTTAGTTAAAGCGTCAGCGTCTTGCCGTACCATTTGTTATGCTGATGACACAGTATTACTATTCCGGGCTAAATCATGGGCAGAGGTATTAGGAAAGGCAGAGGAGGGAGTCTCGAAAGCGAAACTAGGGTTAGATCAGAATTTGCTAGCACTTAACGCTGACAAATCATTATTTATACCATTTTCAATGACAAATCATAACTTACCTACTTTTGATAAAATTAAAGTGCACTCTGCAGACTGCATAAAAAATATTGACTGTAGATGTGAGTTGCATATTCTACCAAGGGATAGTATTAAATATTTAGGTGTCAAACTTTTATCAGTAGCGCCGTATTTTAAATAGGAAATTACTAAAAGCCGTATATCAGTCATTAGGGGAGTCTATTTTGAATTACTGCATTGTTGTTTGGGGGCTACATATCATAATTCTTTAAATTTAGTGGAAATAGTTCAAAAAGTATATTTTAAAAGTAATGCTGTATAAAGAAGAAGCGGCATCCTACGGATCTCTTATACATGGAGGTAAATATTATGCTTATTGGAGAACTATACGTTTAGAATATATATTCATGCTAACAACAAAAAATATAAAACACCTTTAACACGTACACTCAACACAAGAAAATGGTCGCTGAAAATTGTGTAGAGGTTTATAATACTAGTTTTTTTTGCAACTCAAAGACACATATCTTTTACAAGACCTAAACTGCTTAACCTTCTGCCGAATAGGGATAAGGGATAATTTTAATATAATAAAACTACATTTATATTGGTTTTAATAGTTTATAGTAGTCAATAGTTTTCTATGATAGGTATAAATGCGTACAGTTGTATTCCTATATGTTTTTCTTTTCTTCTTTGTTTTTCCTTGTGTTAATTTTATAACATTTATTATCAATATTTAGTATAGGTATCTGTTAATAGGTTACGTAACAGAATTTATTTATAAGGACATATGGGTTTTAATTATAAATATTCACTAAGTCTATATTTAAATATTAACTCTTTGCAAAAAAGTAAATAATTCAGTTCTGTCCAGAAGTAAACATATTTAATGATAGCGTTCTAAGCTATGTGCATACACACAAATTCTAAGCAATTTATGTGCATGTTTTTCTTTTTTCTAACAGTACCATGTTATTTGCTGTATTCTTAGTTATTATGTTAGAATTGTCATGTTATAGGCAATAAAAATTTTCCTGCATTTCATTTCATAGCGGGCGAAACGTCGGATAGTAATTTCTATTTCACACGGTCTAAAACCAACAACCATGATTTCTTAATTGACTCCAGCCGTGAAACATTTAGTAATATGTTAGGAAACCTCTATAGGGAGAACATCAAAGAAGATTGCAAAACATTTGGCGATATTCGTACCAGCCAGAAGAAGATGCTCTGCCACCTGGCCTTCCCTCTAAGATGTCGTGATAAAAAATAGTTCCCAAGTCTCTTTAAGTCAATCATCATATTTCAACAAGGGCAGCCAGAAACATTTACAGTCGCACTAGAATAGCTCTCGTAAGGAAGAGGATCGAGGCTACTCGGCGTGATTTAGACACAATCGCCCGTAAACTTCTAGGTACACCTAAAATTAGCTGTTTGAAATTAATTCATTTTCACTAATGAACAAAATCATCTTCCAGCAAGTAGAAAGGATATACCTGCAACTGACAACAAAACAATACAGGAAGGTGGAAACTCGCACAGAAATTACCAGTTAGTACAACTACTACAGAATACAGTAATAAGTTTATCATATGTTTCATTAACAAAAGCAGAGGAGTCGGTTTTCTGTAAACGGGATAATTTTGCAATTGCTCCAAGAATCGTTCCAGTAGAGGACAGTATCTGAAAACTATCACAACAGCCAGATTCAGTTTGATATGAAACAGTGAAAATATTTTCTCTAAAGCAGCAAAATCCAAATTGTAAGTTCAAAGTTTCCTCGATTTTATGGACTTCTAAAAATAATTAAAGCTAATATACCAGTACATTCTATCGTCAGTGCAATAGGCTCGCCATATAATGAAATAGATAAATATTTAGCCAATTTCTTAAACCTTTTCTCAGAATAATCTAGTTCTTATATCAAAAACTCTGAACGTTTTACTTTAGATCCCGTTGATATTTTAATCAGTTTTGATGTTCAATCTCTGATACAAATGTGTCTTTATTTATTTCTATGATTTCTGACATATTTAAACATAAAAATATACTAAATTGATAAGACATTGAGTAATGTCCAAATAATTCGTTTTAAAAGGGACCTTTTATTAGCAAATCTGGGCGCTGCTATGGGATCTCCGCTATCTGCTGTGGTAGGGGACATCTTTATTGAGAGTTTCAAGAAAATTATTCCTTTTCAACTTAAATATTTGTTTAGATATGTAGACGATACTTTTGTAATATGGCCTCATGGAGAAGAAAATTTGACTATAATTTTAGATCATATAAACTAACAACATTCTAATAAAAAATTCGCTATGAAAATTGTGTCAGATGGTGCTATTCCCTTCCTTAATGTGTTAGTACATAAGAAAGAGAACGGATATTTACAGGAAACCGACACATAAGAATAGATATTAAATTTTAGTTCTCACCATTATCCATCTCATAAACAATTCGTTAGTCTCTAGGGCTTTGTCAATATGTGATATAAATTCAACTCCGGATGAAGCAAAAAAACTGACTAATGTTTCAAAATCGAACGGATATTGCACTGAAGATATTATGCGTTCGATTAGGTATCATAATAATCTCAGGCCTATACCAGTTTTGAATACTCAGCTATCAAGTAGAGCAGTTTTATTCGAGGTATTACAGATAAAATTGCAAGAATTCTATGGAGAGCCAATATTCGCACAATCTTCAACATGCACAAAAAATTGGGCAATGCTTAAGATCACCAAAAGATATAATCAGAAGGAGTTTAAAAATCATTACAGTTAGTCACACGTCGGTGTGCACAAATGGGGTATAAACACCTGAATTCTGCTAATCAAAGCTCATTCAGAGTTTTATTCCTATGCAGTGAAGAAGGGTCCTTAGAACAATTTGAAAAAAAAAAGTATTAATAAATCCTCTCACAACAAATGACTAACAAAATTTACAAATTATTCCAATAATAGACAGCCTTCTAAGAGCCAGTAATATAAATGTAAACAACCCCATTTTAATTACGAGGCAATAAAATTAATTTGCATTATACAAACCCTTAGGTATGGCATATTTTAAGTTTAATATGTAATAGATCGTCTCTTGAGAAAGGCCGAAGAACCGAAATATATGTGGAGTAACGCTCTAATTAAAAAAATTGAAATATTAAAAAGCTAAATTTTTTTTCTCTTAAAAACTACTATAGTTAAAGACTATCCTATGACCGCAGTAGCTTGGTAAGAACCTTAAATATATTATCTATATATTATTGTACTTTTTTACTAAAATGTTACATTATGAGGGGAAGTTCTGGATTTTTGGGAAAAAAATAAAAAGTCTTTCTTTGTAGGGACATTTAATTGTAAAGAAACTTACTATGTATAAAGAAGAGTGAAATATGTATATTAAAATGTATATAATATTTTAATATACATAATAGTTATTATCAAATAACTATATGAATACGTTATGTTATGTAAGTGTGAGTGGTATGACACGTCAAGCAAAAAGTTTCTGTTAAAAGCTAATTTACTAATATTTCCATAAATAATTTAAAAAAGAAAGTTATTATAAAAAGGTTTTCAATTTTCAAGTCCGAAACTGGACAATCTAGTGACTATAAAACAAATTCTTATAACCCCGCCATACTGTATTTTAGTTTAGAAATTTAAAAGCGGACTCTTCTCTTTTAAGCTTTATCAGAATTCATTTAATCAAATCAAATGATTGTTGAACCCGAACTGAACAAACTAATCAAACAAGGGTGATATGTTGATTTAAGCCTACGAACGTTGTACCTTGGAGACCAAAGTATTTTCGTTTGTGTCTGTAAAATTTTGCGTATTTATTTAGACATATAAAAAGCATCGATAGAATAGGGAATTTGGAAAGAGAGACGCAAAATTTGCCTTTGAAGGCGAACGGGAAAAAGGTTTTGCAATAGTCTGACGAGAAAATAAGGTTACTGTCATTTTTTCTAACGAAGACCGCTTCTTTTTGAGCACTTTTGCGATTGTGATAGGATTTTTAGAAAAAACATTTTTAAGGACATTTATTTTGGGTAATCAGCTATTTTAAAAAAATCATGGAGCACTACGCCATTTTGATTTTTACTTCCCTCGTAAAAGGGAAGTATTGTAATCGTAAAAAAGTCACCCTCGAGGTTTTTTCATATCTTTGCCTTTCAAGATCCCTCGATGTTTTCTCGATTCCGTCGGTCTGTCTGTCTGTTGGTTTGTCTATAGGTCTGTGTCTGTGTTAGCGACATATCTAATAACAAAACTGGTGGTTACTTGAAACAGGTTGCGTAAGTTTTTAGCTAAATTTTCACTCAGTGACTAAATGAGATATCTAATTGTGGTTTTAAATCATTTTTGGCAAATTTAATCCTTTGTATGCTGGTTTCACTGTAATTGTAGATAAAGATTAAATGTAAAATATATAAGGTTTAAATCTGGAACGCTGGCATTTTTTTGTAATTTCATTTCTTCCGAGAATATTCACACAAAAATAAAGAAAAAAACTATTCTTCGCGATTTTTAATTTTTTTGGGGTTTTAACAATTCCGAAATTTTTGCAAATTTTTCATTTTAACTAAAAACTTTCTACGTGAAACGAGTAGTATTCATAAAATTTATACTAGTTACTAGTGTACTTATGATACCAGGTTAGAGCGGAAATGACTTCTCAGTTTAATACATTGCAAATACGAATTTACAGGATGTCAAAGATTCTGAAATACTATACATTCTTTTAAGCTATTTAAAATTTATTTAATTTTGTTTTACAAAAATTTCTGTTCAAATACAGTTTAACGATTCTGATTTAGTGGGCGTCACTCCATTTTTGTGGTAATACAGGGCATGTCAAAATAATACTAAACTTGAAATAAAACACTCAAAACATTAATTTCTTGAAGACATTATTTTAAAAAATATATCTAAATTAACCCAAATAATTGAGTGTTCCATTCTACATAACTCCTCAAATTTTTACTCCCCAAAGACTTCTAGAGTGCCATATTCTCTTCTTATCGTCTATTTGGCAATCTCCATCCCAATATCCTTTCATCTGAGCTATGTAAAATATTATTTTAATCGAAGACGCAATTTTCCCAGCTCGTTAGTTTCATGGAATACCTGAGTGTGTTCGAAAATAGGAGGAATCATTAATTGTTTCTACTTTTTGGATAGTACTAGTTATCTGTTAAATTACAAAAATATTTTGTTGAAAAAAGAACTAACAACAACTTAAGATGAGTATTTTAGAACGCATACGCAATTTCAGGAAGGACATATCTCTTAAAAGGTAAAAAGTTCTTATGAACATTGGCCGGATTGAGTTTCTATATCGAGATACACAGCATTAAAATATTGATGCACCTTGTATATTATCGATTTTTATATACATTTCGGTACACGGTATGCTGAGCTAATGTCAATAAATCGGCTAAATATATTTTAGAAAAATCTGCATGGTGAAATTTACTTCCGAATTCCTTATTCTGTTCTGTAACATGTTGGTCTTTTAATTTTTTTCGATATTTCGCACCGTTCAGAAATTATTCGATAAAAATTCCATTCAAGCCCAACTAGTTTGAAGATCATAATGCATGTAGGACACGGGAATATTGATAAAATTGTAATATTAACCATATGACCTTCAAATTAGATATGTATGAATGTAACTTGTAATTTCTGAGCGGCAAAAATGGAAGAGGCCAAAAAGTTACAAAACAAAGTGAGGAATTTGTGTTTGTTGAATCACCCTGCATGATTCAATTGGTTTCAGGGCAAGACGTCGAGCCAAGTGTGTAAATCTTTTACCCAGACATTACACCGTTACCCGGGTGGCATGAAGCACACTTATTATGGAATGTAACACTCGGAAAAATTGCCTCTTTGTAGACACTCTAAGAATTAATTTCTTAAAGAAATTATTTTAAAAAATATATCTGCCTTAACCATTTTTAGGTTATAAATACACTGAGTTTTCCATTCTGCATAACTCAAATTTTAACTCCTCAAAAGGCTTCTAGGGTACCATATTCTGTTCTTATTGTTCCTTTGGAACTTTTCACCCAAACATCCTTTCTTATATGTGAATATGTGACATGAGTCCAAAAACAGGAGCAATCATAATTTATTTTTCCTTTTTGGATAAAACTAATTATTCGATAACTAAAAAAAAGGTTTTGTTAAAAAACTAAAAATAAACGCAAGATGAATATTTCAAAAAACATAAGTACGCAATTTCAGGAAAGATATATCTCCTTAAAGGTAAAAAATGTATATGAGCATTGGCGGGATTGAGTTTTGTTATTCAGATACAAAGCATTAAAATAATATTCGGTATACGGTATGCTAGATGCTACTAATGTCAATAAAACCAATAAATAAGTTCTAGAAAAATCTACAGGGCGAAATTTTCTTCCGGATTGCGAATCCTTTAACCCACATGAAAGCCACGTTCCTTATACTGTTCTCTTAAATTTTTTCGATATTTTGCACCGTTTAGAAATTATTAAATTGTTGTTCATATTATGACCTTTAAATTATGTGTGTAGGAATGTATATTGCTCTAATTTCTAGAATTCAAAAATGAAATAGTCCAAGAAGTTACAAAACAAAGTGAGGAATTTGCATTTGCTGAAAAAATTGCCAGTGGCGATGCATGCTCGCATCCACGAAAAAAATAACACTCTGTGGATTTTTATAAAACTTATTAGGTAGCTTAAATGAAATTAACTAAACTGCTCGTCATAAAAACGTAACACCTAGTTTTTTGGGCAATATTTGAAAGGCCATATTTCGAAAAGTACTTAATTGATTTTGAAAAACTTTGCAACATCTGAAAAGTTGATTCGTTGGCTCACATGACTAATTTTGGGAATACGCTATTTGTGATATAGCATATAATACAGGGTGTTAAATAAAGAGATGTTTTTTTTTCCTAAATTTCATCTCATCCCCATTTATAGGAGAGTTGAGTTAGAGAGTCGCAATAATTTTTCATATTAACAGTAGGTCAATACCTCGAGACGTTTTCGAGATTTTGTGGATATCTTAGCCTACTACGATTATATGGCAATTTTTATAAAATTGTTGTTATTCTACAGTTTATTCTTAAAAATTTACAAAAAATCTATAGCACATGATCTGTCTTAAAACTCTCACGTCAACGTATCAATAGATTTTGTAGTTTGTAAATTTTTAACACTAAACTGCAGAGTAACGATAATTTCATAGAAATTGCCATATAATCGTAGTAGGCTATGGATACGCATTTTTGGTTTGTTTTGTACTGTCAATAAACGCTACACGTTCACCAAACATAAAAAGTTATTCAAATCTTTATAACAAAATTTATCCAATAATGGTTCGTTTTGGGATCGTGAATTGACAAACATTATAAGGTAAGTGTATTTTATTCACTTTTTTTCAAAAAAATGTAAAAATTCCTAAAACATTCATATTTATTGTATGTTTTAGACTGCATCAGCGTGGGATGTCTTTTCGGGGCATTGCTGACATCATGGGTTCAACACCAACATCCATATAAAGGGCAATTGAACGTCACACAATACACGGGACCTCTGCTTACCGGAACATTGGACGCAGTGGTCGCGGCAGGTTAACGAACCTACGTCAGAACCGCCTTATAAGGATGTCTGTGCGCCGTTGTTTTACCCTCAATGCAACCAAGATCAACAGGGGACTTCGAGAAGCCATCGGCGTGGAAGTTTCATCAATAACAGTTCGTAGAAGATTGCACGAATACGGCCTACATGCTAGACGAAGGACTGCTTGCCCTCTTTTGCTTGCTGTTCATCGGGCTGCCAGAAGGAGATGGGCACGTGAACATGCGAATTGGGGAATAGCCGAATGGAATAGGTGCATGTTTACTGATGAATGTTGGTTTAATATGCATGAAAGTGATGGACGCATTTTGGTATGGAGAGAAAGGAATAGTCGGTATGTAGAAGAAAATATGGAAGCTAGAGTAGCATTTGGAGGTGGTGGGATTACTGTATGGGGCGGTGTGATGCAGAATGGTAAGACTGATTTAGTAGTGTTGATAGGAGAAAGTATGAATGCTGAGAGATATAGAGAAAGGTGCTTAAATGAGATTGTTGTTCCTTTCGCTCAAAATTTCGGGAATGACTTTATACTGATAGACGATAATGCTCGTCCGCACAGAGCAAGAGTCGTTCAAGAATTTTTGAGGGAGAACAACATTGAACGAATGGAATGGCCTGCTAGATCTCCTGATATGAATATTATAGAGCATGTATGGAGTAGGATGAAACTGAAGATAAATGCAGGTGAGTATGTAATAAACAATTTGAATGATTTGGCAAATGCAGTGCGGTTAGAATGGGAGGCTATTCCTCAAGATTTTATTGCAGACTTGGTAAACAGCATGCCAAATAGGGTAGCAGACGTTCTACGTGTAGGCGGTGGGCCAACAAAATATTAATTCTCTTTGTTGCTTTAACGTGACAATATGGTTTCGTTATTTTGTTTAAATCATTTATTAAATTATCATTTAAATTAAATTAAGTTACAAAAGATTTTTGTAAATTTTTAAGAATAAACTGTAGAATAACAACAATTTTATAAAAATTGCCATATAATCGTAGTAGGCTAAGATATCCACAAGATCTCGAAAACGGCCCGAGGTATTGACCTACTGTTAATATGAAAAATTATTGCGACTCTCTAACTCAACTCTCCTATAAATGGGGATGACATGAAATTTAGGAAAAAAAACATCTCTTTATTTAACACCCTGTATTATATGCTATATCACAAATAGCGTATTCTCAAAATTAGTCATGTGAGCCAACGAATCAACTTTTTAGATTTTGCAAAGTTTTTCAAAATCAATTAAGTACTTTTCGAACTATGGCCTTTCAAATATTGCCCAAAAAACTAAGTGTTACGTTTTTTATGATGAGCAGTTTATATTACATATAACAAATATTGATCTGCCATTTTTAAATATGGTGGACAGGTCCAGATGACAATAAATAAAATGTTCATAATGCTTAGTAGTGTTTCGGAAAAACTTATTAGGTCTGACACGATATTACCATAATGAATATCGATTCCTGCCTTTGATGTAGCACTGTAAAATATAGTATTAAATGTATAAGTCATTATCACGCTAACATTGTTGCGACATGGACATTGTTATCACAAATTATGACAAACTATTACGATTCTTGTTTCCGAGGTAAAAGTATGTCTTTTTTTAAGTGCTGAATGAAGGCATTTCGAAATATGTCTTCAGGTGCTTTGCTTTAGGGGCACCTTGTATATTATATTTGCTTAAGAACCTCACAACTAACATACATTTGACGGGTACTACACCTTTCAGCTAGAAAATCCTAGATTTTGCATAAAAATATCGCAAAATAATGAGAAATAGTTTTTTCGTTATTTTAATATTTTAAAAGTTTTAGAGATTCCCGGAAGAAATGAAATTTAAAAAAAAATGCAAAATTTTTAAATATAATACTGTCTATATTACCTTTAAATCTAGTTTGACGTCATTGTCAAACCAGCATGCTAAAGTTAGTTAGTTTGTTACCAAGATATTACATTTTAAATTTTACAAAAAAATTTAGGTGAACTGTTTCAAGTGGCCAGCAGTTTACTTAACCGATTGACTTTAAATTTTGGGCAAAAATTAAGGATCGTATGGGGATGAAATATTATTTTGGTAAAAATCCAATAAGGCGAAACAAAATGGCGGCGTAATGAAATGTAAAAAAAATATTACTAAAAATTGTTTATCCATTTTTCCTCAGATGTCGCACATAAATCAAGTACTACCTAGGAATTAACTGGTAAAATTTTGGTACGTATTCTATATGGCGAAAGAAACTGGGGGCCTAATAAATTATTTAAAAATCCAGCTTGAAAAAGTACTTAATAGATCGGTTTCAAGTTGGGCAAGGATTAATTGTGGTACAAGATAAATTGCTAAAGTTTTGGTACGAATGCAAGATGGCGGAACAAAATAGCGACCAAATAACATGTTTGTAATCGTGAGAAAATCAATCATCCTTTAAGGTTTTACATATCTTGACCTTTTGTGCCCTTAGATGCCAAACATGTTTCCTTTATTGCGTTGATTTGTCTATCGGTCTGTTGGTCTGTCAATTTACGACGTAGCTCAAAAACCACTTAGCCGATTGACTTCAAATTTTGGTCAAAAATTAAGAATCATATGAGTATGAACACAGGAATGAATTGGTATTATTTTGGTACGAGTCCAATGTAGCAAAGCAACGTGACTGCCTAATAAATTATTTAAACAATCGTCTTGAAAAACTACATAACTATTAGATTAATTTCAAATTGTGATAAAGAGAAAAACTGGTAAAACTGTGGTACGAATTCAAGATGGCGGAACAAAATGGCGGCAAAATAAAATGTTTAAAATCAACTTAAAAAAACATCTTTTTTAATTGAATTTTGCAGAAAAATTAAATGTGATGTAGGGATAAACTGGTACGAATTCAATATAACGTAATAAAATAGCCGTCCAGTGTAAAAACTACTTATTCAATTTATTTTAAAATATACTCAAAAATCAAGTGTGGCATAGGTAGCATAGGGATTTTACGGAAGCTCCGCAGGTGGTAATTCGGGATTAGCTTAGCTATTGAAAATGCGTTTTCCTGGGAAGTTATTTTGCGAAAGTTTCGAAACAACTTAAGGGTGGAACTGATAGTCCAGTTAAGTCTGCCGTTACTGTATTTCGGGTTGTCTTTTATAATAAACATTCCGCTTACTATCATCAAAATTAGGCAAACTATGACCAAGTCAGTAAATTCACTAATATTCTGGGCAAATTGCAGTCTAGAAAATCTTAGTCTGAAGACTCTTTGACACTTGTCCCCTAATCAATTAGCATTGGAGCTCAATGCATCGCCCATACATCGAAATTAAAATGCATTAATCAAGTTCTAGTCGTCTTCCAGGCCTTATATATATATATATATATATATATATATATATATATATATATATATAAAATATATGAATAAAATATATATATATATATATATATATATATATATATATATATATATATATATATATATATATATATATCTAATAGAATTGACATCTAGTTCAATGGTTTTATTTAACTCGTTTAGATTGTTTTTTTTAATATCACAGTTTTTGTAATAGCTCAGTTTTTTGTGAAAATCTTTGTTGGAAAGTCTTTCACCTCCCTGTAGCCGACTAGATGGGATGGCCCGTTAGTGAAATTGAGGTTACCTAAATCATCTACATTTTGGGGTAAGCCAATTTTAAATCGGCAGTATGAGTATGAGTATTTCAATTTTGTGAATATGACCTGTTGAGATAAAAAAAAACATGACTACATGTTGAGGTTATAGAAGACCTATTCCTGTGTTACGCATGTAGGTTTTCCTGTTGCAATTCGAGTGTATTTAACGAGATGCACCCGATAGCCTAATAGATAGGCCAAAGTTTCTAACTATATGGTTCACTGAATGAAATTAATCAGACCTGGCACGTCTTCACCTAATTCACTACATTTGTCAGGTAGGATACAACGTTTTGTAATTCTTGAGAATGGCCGTGATGATGTTATTAAATTTAAAAATGAGTCATATGCCACATTTCTCAAATTAGAATGTGATTTGGATAACAAAATTGTAAGTGACCCTAACGCAACCATAAATAGTTCTATAGTACTTCCAGGGACCCTTGTGGTTAATCTTAATCCAGTTAAGTCCTGTTCTGCTAATGTAGCTCCAATTTCTACATGGGGTGTTAAATATAATGGAGATCTTAAGAAAGTTTTTTACTTTTTAGAGCGAATATCTGACTTGGCTCAAGCCAGGAAAGTGTCAGAAGATGACTCATTTAATTCTACTGCAGAAATGTTTATTGAGGATGCTTTTGTGTGGTACAGAAGCATAAAGGTCTTCGGTTACTGTTTGGGAGTCACTAGTAACGCATTTAAAAAAGATTTCCTTATGCTGATGATGCAACTTGGGATCAAATAAAGCAAAGAAAAGAAATTAACAAAAGCGCAACGAATTTATAACTATTTTTATTGCTTAAATTGAACATTTGTTTAACCGCTTATCGAAGTCACCTGCTAAAGTGACTAAGGTTAAGTATTTTAAGAAAAATATTTTACCGGAATATGTAAATTAATTGGCATTACAGCAGATAAATACTATAAATGAACTGATGTCTTTGTGCAAAAAGCTAGAAGAGGTTTCATATTTGCCCTCTAGGAAAGGTATTTCTAGTATGTGTCTTTTAGATAGAGAAAATCGAGGTGATAAGTCTAGGTTGCCTAGTAATTATAATACTGCTACTTTTAGGAGACGTGAGTCTCTCACCAACCCCCCCCCCCTTCCCAATGTAGATTCACAAAACAAGAAGCAAATCATTTGCTATAACTGTGGTTTGCCTAACCATAGATATAATGCTTGTACTGAGACGCGGAAAAAGTTTTGTTACCGCTATGGCAAGCCAAATGTGAGCATTTCTTTTTGTTGTGAATGTTCAAAAAACTTAAGGCATTAGTGTCTTCTGGTGGTCGAAGCACTGAAAATGTCCTTAAGAAGGCCAATATCTTTAAAAATAACTACCTTATTAAACGTCATAGGAATGAATGAAAAAATTGGTTATTGTTTGTGTGACTTATAAAAATGCATCGAATAATTCTGAAACTTACATTTCTGTCAGACTTTTTGAAAGGCAAGTTACTTCATTATTAGACTCCGGAGCAAATTTATCTGTCGCAGATGGTATTAAATTATTAAAACCTAAAAATTAAACCTGCAAGTAATAATTCTACTATATCAACAGCTGACAGTAAAAATAAAAAAGTTTTAGGTTTTGTTGATTTGCCTGTTTTAGTTTGTAATACTTTTGGAATTATTAATGTAGTACCTTCAGTAACTCATGATGTTATTTCTGGTATTGATTTCGCTAAAGAATTTAATTTATTATGAATTTTAAAAACAATTAGTGGTCAATACTAAGAATAAATGTGAGATACCAGTAACTTTTATCTAATAATAGAAACAATTTTGGTTTCTCACAGTCACAAAGGACTTCCTGAGATCAATAGAGTCGGGGACAGTTTCAGTTCACAGTCATCCCCTTTGGACTTTCTAATGCTGCCAAAAGACAACAGCGTTTAGGTGACTCTATCTTTGGTCCTGAGTTTGAACCCTATGTATTAAGTTATTTGGATGATTTTCTCTATTGTAGTCCTACCTTAGAATATCATTTGGAACTTCTGACTTCTAACCACTGTGAAATAAAGAGGCTAATCTCACTATCAATTTGGATAAGAGCAGTTTTCTCAAAACTTCTATCAAATATTTAGGCGTTATTGTTGGTAACAATTCCCTACCTACTGATCCTGATAAAGTGGAAGCCATGGCAAATTACCCAAGATCTCCAACTACTACAGAAATTAAACGCTTTGTTGGTATGGGCTCATCAAAAACTTTTCTTCTCTCTTAAGCCCTCTTGATGACCTTTTGAAAGGAAAAAAGAAAAAACAGCCTGATTTTTGTCAAAAATGTACAGTGCAGTGTGACAGCTCTGATATAGGTATATATGGTGCTCTCACACAGGTTTTTCGAGGTGAGGAGAGAGTAATAGTGTATGCTAGTAAATCATTATTAAGAGCAGAGAGAAATTATACTGTCACAGAACTTGAGTGTTTGATGTTGTCTTTTGTATTGTTAAGTTCAGACCTTACATTGAAGGTTGTAGTCATTTTACAGTTATAACTGATCAACATTATTTACTCTGGGTGGATAACTTAAAAAACCCTGCTGGGAGATTAGCACGGTGGGCTGTAAAACTAAGCCAGCATAATTCTTTTTTGGTTCACAGTCGTAGTCGCATTCCTAATTCAGATTTAGTTGATAGTGAACATGAGAATAGTCCTAACACATTTTTACCTCATTCACAAGTTTCAGTTTTAGAGATTAACTCTGATACTAGTGACCCTTGGTACAAATCACTCAGAGATAAAATTATAAATTCTCCTGATGATTAACCCCCGTTGGAAGGTTGAGGATAAGGTATATAAAAGTGTTTCTTCTCGTCCTTTACCTCACTCTAATGACCATAATTAGAAAGTCCTGGTATCTAAAAATCAAAGGAAGTCGATCATAGGATCTTGTCATAATCCCCCCAGGTAATGCTCATTTTGGCTTCAGGAAAACCCTCAGTCGTTTACAAGTATTTTTCTATTGGCCATAGTTAAAAAAAGATGTTATCATGTTTGTTCGTAGTTGTGTGGTATGTGGTTCACAGAAACATCCTAGTCAGGCTAGAATAGGATTAATGGGTAAACCAAAAGAAGTTAAAAAGCCTTGGGAAGTCACTGCAGTAGATCTTATGGGTCCATTTCCGCGTTCTAAAAAAGGATATAAGTGGCTTACTAAGTACACAATATTTTTTTCCACTAAGAATTAGCTATGTTTCAAAAATAGTTCACATTATTGAAGACCGAGTTTATCTTAAGTACAGAGTTCCAAATATTCTTATTTGCGATGATGGGTCATAGTTTATAAGTAAAATATATAAGGAATTCTGTGATAAGTATGAGGTTAAGATTTCTTATAGGCCATTATACCCTGCTCAGTGTAATTGTGTTGAACGTCGAAACAAAACTATTGGGACTGCTCTCCGATTTTACATAGATAATGATGATGAGTAGGATTGCTAGGTATCTCATATTAGACAATCTATTAATACTGCTATACGTTATGTTCCCTTATGTCTCCGGAGAGACTTATTCTGGTGATATTACTGCAAATGCAGAGGTTGAGTTATTACCAGGTGACAGGAGAATGTATGCAGAGTGTTTTGGAGAGTTTAGAGATTTGTTCAGAGAAGTACGTCAGAAGCTTCACTCTACTTATCAAAAGAATGCAAGGTCCTCTAGCCTCAGGAAGAGCGATATAAGTTTTAAAATAGGAGATAAAGTGTGGCGTAGGGTTTCGGTAAACTATTCTATTGTCCAAAAAATTTCCAATTGGTCATTTCATTTCCTTTAATTAATTAATTGGTAAATCTAAAATCTGGCAACATTGCTAAATTTTTCGTTTTAAGGCTGTCAAATTGTGACAGAGTGTGACTTTTAATTAATTTTTTTTAGGAAAACTCTTGCATATCCCGAAATTTTTATTTTTGAAATGTAATATTGCAAATGGGTACTTTCTGGAAAAAAAATAAAATATGCAAAAATCGACTGTCAGGATAGTTTACCGGACCCGTGGCGTAGGAACAAGATTTTATCCAAAGCTGAAAACAAATTCTCTTTTAAACTTGCCCAAAATAAGTTCTCTATTGTACATAGAAAATTATCCCCTTTAGTATATGATTTGAAAAATATTCACGGATCAAGAGCTAGTACTTGACAAGTTTATCTTGGATCTTCTGAATTTATAAATTGCCTCAGAAGCTGAAGCTTCAGAGTAATAATTTACCTTACCTTTTTAATCTCACTGGGACCTTACTTAATGTATCTGGCTTGTAAGGAGAATACCTTACCTTAATATTTATGTTACCTCAGGTTCTCTTTAAAGATCCTAACATTACCTCTACTCTGTGAATAGACTAAATTTTCTTTATGGACTAGTTATTAGTACAGTATAGTTCCTGTACTACCAAGTGAGTTTTCTCTTGCCTTATATTAGGTGGTTTGTACATTTTGTAATTACCTCTAGTATGTTAGATGTACTACTCAGTGGATTTAAGTATTGCGTAATCTTTATTACCTTGTCTGAATGATAATTTGTTCATTCTGATTAAGTTTTGCATTAAGGTGCAGTTTTGACTTGCCTTTTTTTATCTTACATTTTTGTATATGTTACTACCCTCCCTTTCGGTTTAGCCCTCGTTGAGTGAATGAACCATTGCAGATGTAATGCTGATGCACGAGGACTATCTAGGACGAGTTAGGAATCGCAACGTCAGCCTTGTCTTGGCTATTTAACATCGAGTAGTTTGTTTTTTAAATAATTAAGTTTTTGCGAATAACCACTACAGCTAGGATTATATCCGTTGTGTAAGCCTCAATGTTTGATTCTTCTTGTCTGTTGACAGAATTAATTGATGTTGATCTTATAAATTAATCTGTTACTAACTATTCGAGGCACTTATGAGTTTTGATACGAACTAATAAGTTCTGTTTTTAATATTTTTGTTATTTCTATACTTTAACTAACTGCTATAATGTTAAGAGAGTTAGGAATAGTTTTAAGTTTGTTTAATAAGTAAATATGATTAATGCTGATGAAAACATGTTAATAGGGCTTAATTCTGTATTTATGTTTGTAGATATAGACCTACCGAATTTGATTTTAACCTAAAAATGTGACATACCAATTTTGACATACCTAATGTGACCTCTGTTAGCAGACCTTTGATACGCGTTAGTTATCAATGCTATAAAACATAATGTCAGTGCCCAGCGATGTGTCAAGTCAAATGAATTGTTTTTTTTTTGGAATATCTTAGCCTTTTAGATTATTAAAATAAAAATGGATGGTTGGAGCTTACCATTTTTATTTCCTGTTGCAGAGAGGCAGTGTAGCATATTTAAAATTTGCCTTAAATTTTATACTACTATTTTTGTTTTTCTTTATGTGAAACCAGGTTTCTTTAAATCTATAAATGTGTTTCTCATGCTCTTAGGCAACCACTCGTATTGCTAGAGCATCTAACGTCACTCAGGATAAAATTTTTAAATTATGCATGTTGAAAAGATCTTGACATCTAGTTCAATGTTTTTATTTAACTCGTTTAGATTGTTTTTTTAAAAATCGCAGTTTTTTTAATAGCACAGTTTTTTGGTGCAACTATTTGTTGGAAAGGCTTTCACCTTCATGTGGCCGACTAGAGCTGAATTTTAAGGTAAGCCTATTTTAAAGACAAATAAATAATGTCTAAATATTAATTTCTGTTTATCTTCTGTAGGATTTCAACAATTTCAGCAGTTTGAGTATTTTAGACTCAATTTTGTGAATATGACCTTTTGAGTCAACATAACCATATGTTAAGGTTCTAGACGACCTATTCCTGTGTTAGGGATGGACCTTTCCCTGGTACAATTCAAATGTATTTAACAAGATCCATTCGATTACTTAATAGAGGGGCTAAAGTTTCTTACTATATGGTTCGCTGAATGAAATTAATCAGACCTGGCACGTCTTCCCCAATGTTGGTTGATTCGAATACCTGGGATGTTCAAAGCTAAGGCCCGAATAAATTGTTTGGTTCTATTAAGGACATAATTTTGTTTTAAATACAGTTTAATTAATATATGACTGCATTAATGGAGGTATATATACTTCTAAGTATGAAACTGTGATTTCAGAGGGTAATTTATTTATTTTTTAAATTTACTGTAAAATGTAATAAAAACTAACCCTAAATTAGTAGACTCTAATAAACAAGCTCACTAACCTGATAGGTAGACAAAATTGTGGTATTTAAATAAAGTTACCAAACATTTTTAAAATAAACTACTTATTTTAGTGCCTGTATGTTGCTTACTTGACTGATCTTCATAACCTATATATTAATAGATTGACAATTTTCTTGGTTTTTAATGACAAATAGGGACGTATAACAAACAATAAAAATAAATCGTGTGGCGCCTCCATATATATATATATATATATATATATATATATATATATATATATATATATATATATATATATATATAGAGCGGCGCTGCAATATAAAGTACTACTTATAGATTCATTAGACTATGGACCTGGACTCGACTCTGTCTAGTCCATATAATCTATTATGGCAATATGCTGCTTATATTATTAGCATAAGCAAAATCTATTGCTAAATGATTACCGTAAAACGAGGTGTATAGGGACTTCCAAGTGAAGGAAAAATGGTTTATTTATAAAAGTCATTGGAAACGCAACCACTTGTCACTTGTTTTCAAAGACCCGAGAGTGTTGGTGGTAACTGATAGAAAAAGTAAATAAAATAATACCATATTGGAAATAATTAGACCTAAGACAGTCCTATGACGAAACAAAATCTAATTCTTACTTAAATTTCTAACATACATTTTTATTTTTTAATAAATCGGGCACTTTTTAGGTTTGGTCGGGGTGATTAGGGACACCGGCAAAACAGACATGCCTCGCTTTTGTACTCCTAAAAGAAATTGTATCACCATTATGAGCCAGAAAAAATTCAAGCTGCCCTACAAGACATTATAGCACGAAAAATGAGTTATCGTAACGCAGAAAAGTTTCATGGTATCTCTAGGTCAGTTTTATGTCGACACAAGAAAGGAAATGTAAAGAAATAAGGAGGTCAGACGGTTTTAAACAATAAAGAAGAGGATTTACTGATTAGAAACATAAACATATGTTCTGATTGGGGTTGCCCAATCGATAGTTATGACCTAAGATTGTTCGTCAAAAAGTATTTAGACAAATTGGGTAGAAACGTTGTTCGTTTTAAGGATAATCTTCCAGGGCCCGAATTTGTAACGAGTTTTTTAAAACGACATCGATCACAACTTCGAAAAGAATGTGCGAAAACATTAAAAGATCTAGAGCTCAAGTTTCACGTGACATATTAAATGAATATTTCACCAATCTCTCGATTGCTTTACAGGATGTGCCACCTTGCAATATTATAAACTACGATGAGACAAATTTGTCAGATGATATTGGTAAAATATAATTTCTCTTGGTAATATTCACATAGGTAATGTCATCTTTTGTTTTTAGGACGTAAAAAAATAATTACTAGAAGGGGTTGCAAGCATCCAGAACGTATTATGAATACTACCCACCTCAATAATGTTCGCAGTGTCAGGAAATGGACAAATTTTACTACCTTACGTGGTCTACAAGGCTCAGGATTTATATTCTGCGTGTACTGAAGGGGGACCACGTAACACTACAATACACATATTTTAGGCAACTAGAAGGTAGGAAAATACTGATTGGAGACAACTTGGCGTCACACATTTCCTGTGACATAGTAATGGAATTGAAAAATCACAACGTGGATATGGTATTTTTGCCGGCCAACGCCGCTCACTTGACTCAGCCACTAGACGTCGCCTTTTTTCGGCCTCTAAAAATCGCATGGCGTAATATTTTAGAAAAATGGAAAAAAAGAGAAAGGCGTAGTGAAGCTAGCATCCTCAAAACGATATTTCCCCGTTTGTTAAAAGCATTATTAGAAAAAATATCGGAGAATGCCGAAACCAATATCATTTCTGGGTTTCGAAAGACAGAAATAATACCATTAAACAAAGAAAAAGTCTTAAAGTTATTGCCCATTAGATGAAGATGAAAGAGAAGCATTGAATACTACAATGATCGATTTATTGAAAGAGATGAGATATTCAGAGAAACCAAGGGAAAAAAAATACAAATAAAAAATTATCAGTTGAACTTGGCAAAAGTGTTCAGTGTGATAGCTCCAGCCAAAGCGATCTCAGCTTACATGAGGATGAAATGCTTAATAATTATGCAGATAAAGACAATGTTTTAGCCGAAGAAGATTTTTATGATTCTTCCGAGCAAAGCGCCAATGAGATTAATGCTACATTAAATAGTGAAGATCTTCCTCTAGCTAGTTGGATGCGAAAAAAATCCATTGAATCTCCAACCATTTCCCAAATCAAAGACTGCAATGACAATTTACCACTTAATGAGACTGATAGCTTTAAGGCAAATTGTGATTTTAGCATAGGTGACTGGGTTTTAGTTAGGTACCCAGTAGAAAGAAAGACTGCCTGCATAAAAAACAGAGTTTATATAGGAACATTTTTTTCTATTTTAGATGAAAATTTTGGTGGCTCTTTTTTACGGAAAAAAGAAAGTGATAAAAGCAAACCTGGTCCCGTTTACTATTACACCATACACCGGATGATGCAGAGTTTAATAAGAAATAGATCATCAAAAAATTACAATTATTTAAAGAAAGACGTGGATTATACACATTCCAGAATGTGGATACCAACGACTTTCAATTAATTTAGGATTAAGCAGTTCCAGTATTATGAGAATGTTCCTTTTAGAGATTAGTTTTTATGTTTATAAATCTTTAAAAGAGTGTTTTTTAGTTTTCCTGTTGTATTTTTATAAGAGTTTAGCAAAATAAATATTTTTGCAAGATCACTAAGTTTTTTAATAAAAAAAAATATGTTATATTGAATTTTAATGGTATCACACGATATATTTTTTTCTAAATGTTGTTTCTTTACACCTCAGCCGCATTTAAATGAGAATAACTGCTAAATAACATGACCGTCCCTAATCACCACATTTCCAGGCGAAATGGAACAACGCAGTTTTTTTAAAAAAACTATCATTCAACATTTTTTTTTAAATGCCATTATTTGGGTATGAAAAGTACACACCATGTTCGGACTTTTGCCCCACAGAAAGTGATATTAAAATAAAAAGTAAATCCGCAATATCTTTATAAAATTGGCGGACTGTCCCTATACACCACGTTTTACGGTATTCTTATCTCAATTTTTGTTCTTGTTAAAAAGTCCTCCGATTCAGGTCATTTATAGATATTTTTACTATATAACTAAAATTTTTTTAGAAATAAAAATAGATGAAAAACTCTTTCTCTTGATCCAGTAATATATAAAATAAAAATATAGTTTTCTAAAGCATAATATCCAATACCTTAACATATATTTTATCTTACAGTAGTTTTACTCACTACGAATTACGTCTGTGTCCGTCGAGGTTAGCCTTCGTCACTCGCTGGAATTTGCCCCATAATCTGTTTTCGTCGTAATTGGCTTGTGGTGAGAAGCGTATGTGTGCGTATCCTTTCTTGTTGCTTGCCAATCGTTGTTAATTCCTGTTCCTTTGCAAAAATTATCGTGACTTCTCCGTAGATTAATTGTTATCAGGTAAGCTAATATTGTATATAATCCTTTCATTCTCGGTCGCATTTATGTGTTTTAAGTAAGTTTGTATGTTTTTGATTTGTTAGGATAATATCTTGAAGTGACGAACTGGTTCGTCACCAGTTGAGATTTAAACATTATTTTAGTTTGGTTTATGCTACTGGTATATTATTGTGTTATTTTTTTGTCACATGGAAATCTGTATTGTTTTATTGTGTGAATAATATAACTAATTTTGATATGGCTTGTCTTTCTAATTTATTTTGTTGATAATGCTAATTTACTTTTTTAGCCACTATCATACAGACGGTGTTATAAGTAAAAGAAAATGTAAACTTTATGTACTTGGATAGTATCAGTTTACTACTAGTTATTGCTAATGAGGACTTATGGTTCTAGGACTATGTGTATCTAATAGCCGATTCTAAATTTTTCGTGAGGAGTTCAATTGGTCATTTTGGTTCATCCATTCCCAACGGATTCCAACTTATTGACACGTTTTCACACCCGCTTAAGATTGTCTACTATGAAGGATAGTGTTTGTTTAAGATTGCTCGCTTTGTTACAGGTATTTTTCCTAGGCGAGAAATTATTTAACTACTTTCATTGTCGAGTCCGTCTAAAAAATATTTTCGTGTACATTAACGATATACATTCCCTTTCCCTTCTAGGTACCTACGATCCAAATGAACTTTAGTATCTTCAGGTATTTTTAACCAGGGGACTATGTAGGTCGACGGTATTGAGCGTATCGGATGGTGTCTGGGAACATTAAGTTGTGTCTGCTGGAGTCTTTCATACCTGCTGTTGAACTGGAAGAAATGAATTTTTTATAATTTATCTTTATTTATTTGTTTATTTATTGTTATTTTTAAGTTAATTAGTCACCGTCTCGCCACATCTTTAGTCTTATAAGATTCTCTTTCAAAAATAACTTCACTACTTCTTATTCTCATCTTAATTTTTTTTAAATAATTTTATCTTAAATTGCTAAATATCCATGTATTTTCTTCTATAACTGTACAAGAATTTCTTAGTTCAATGGTTCTTCTGTTATACTAAATAATACTTATCTTGTTATCCTAGATTGTTGTGGCTCCTTATTTATAAATCTATATACTCTATATACTAAAATATAAAAGATTTAGTTCACTGACCCACCCATCAAGCTCCAGCTCAAACCGCTTGAGGTAAAAGGCTGAATTTTGACATACATGTTGATGTTGAGGTTCGATAAGAAAAGATTTTTCAAAACTCAAATTCCAAGGGGGTGGAACCACCCATTAAATATTACAATATATTTTATTTTAAAAAACGGTTAGTTTTTCGGACAAACGCTTAAACACGTGTTTTTTAATTTATTTTTTTACATATTTTAGGATTTTTTAAAAATTCATACAGGGTGTTCAAAAGGGCGAAACTAATAATACAATATTTTTTTATTTAAAAACCGGTTAGTTTTTCGAAAAAACACTTGAACACGTGTTTTGTAATGTATTTTTTTACATAATATAGGATCTTTAAAAAATATATACAATGTGCTCAATCGGATAAAACCATCCGTTAAATATTAAACATATTTTATTTAAAAAACCGTTAGTTATTCGGAAAACGCTTGAACATAATATGCTTTATATTTTATTTTTTTACATATTTTAAAAAATGTTAAAAACCGAGACAGGGTGTCCAAGGGGCTGAAACCACCCCTGTAATATTATATTTTTTATTTAAAAAACAATTAGTTATTCGGAAAAAAACATTTGAACACGTGCCTTTTATTTCACTTCATTACATATTTTAAGATTTTTTATAAATTCATACAGAGTTTTTGAAAAAATTGGGTCATCCATTAATTTTTGCAATCTTTGTCAAACCGTTTGTCGTAGAAAGCTGAGCTTGTGCAAACAGCTTGATTTTATAGTGCAGAGTTTCGATAAGAAGGGATTCTTCGAAACTCAATTTCCAAGGGGGTGAAACTAACCCTTAAATCTTTATAGTGACTCGAAAGTTGTCAAAATAAAACCCCTTCTTGGTTTAAAGAACGAGCTGTATTAACTCCAAAAAATAGCACAGCAGGTAAAATAAATCTAGCTTTATTGGAAAACATTACTGCCCCACAATTAATAACTACTCAATAGATGTAGTCATAGACCAAGAAAATCCTGTTAATTATCCTGTCGAGTTCCTACATTATCTAAACCCTTTAGGAATCCCTCTTCATAAGTTAACTTTAAAAGTGGGGGCACCAGTGATGCTTATTCGAAATTTAAAACCACCAAAACTGTGTAATGGAACTCGGCTACAGGTTAAAACATTACAAAACAATGTAATAGAGTCTATTATTATTTATTAAATATTATATGGTATGGGAGAAACAGTTTTTATACCGTGCATCCCTCTAATTCCTTCAGACTATCCTTTTCAGTTTAAACGTGTACAGTTTCCTTTAAAGATTTGTTTCGCAGTAACAATTAACAAAGCTTAAGGGCAATCATTAACTAAAATTGGAGTAGACTTGCGCTACGATTGTTTTTCCCATGGTCGACTCTATGTCGTATGCTCTAGAATAAGTTCACGTAGTAGTAGAATGCAGCAACATACGTGGTTTATAAAGAGGTACTCAAATGAGGCGATTTAAGTACCTCTTTAAACCCCTTTACTATACTATACTTAGTAGTATACTTTCTTTTACTTTTCGGTATCTTTTTACAAGCACCCAAAATCCTATTGGTTATTAGTTCTTTTTTTCTCTTCTGTTAGTTCTTCTTAATTTATGGATTGCGGCTTGACCAGAATCTCCTTTTTTGTTCAGCATTTTCCCCCCCTCTTCATTAGCGACTTCTGATGTCCAAAAGTCATTGCATTTTTAAAAAGAAATTGTGATTTTATATAAAAAAACGTTGAAATCATGTTGCAAACGTAATTTTATGTATTTTTGCTTTTGAAACTGTAAAAATAAACAAGCAATTGTAAAAATGCATTTCTAGGGGTAAAATTACAGTTGAAATTTTAGTCATATTTACAGTAAAGATTCGAACATTGTAACCGTATTTTTAGAGTACCATTTTAGTACATTTTCGGAATAGGAACTAAAAAACCAATAAACTATTGCTTAGAGTCGAATTTACTTATATTTCTGGTATTTTTAAATTTCGCGCAACAGTAAAACCTTATAAGAGTGAAAGTGCCCCTTAAAATTATGCTTCTTTGTGTGAAATTAGTTACGTTATTAATGATTTGATTCTCATCCAAATTTACTATAAAAACTAATTAAAAACACTAAATATATTACTAAAAATTTGTATGGAATTTATGAGAAAATACCTGCTTTCTCGGGTAAAATCGTGGACAAGGACATTACTTTATACAAGTTATTATAATATTTGCAAAACTAAAAATACTAAACCTTACATTAAAGACACGCTATCTTAAAATGCTATTAAAAACCGCATAAGCACTGCGTATCCATTTATTTTTAATGATGTTTATAGAGATCGTTAGCGTAAGCCTTTCAGTCGTATGGCAGAAGTTATTGCTAAAAAAACTGCTCCTTTGTATTTGATTTTAGATCTAATTCTCCATTTGTAATCAATTTAAATAATAAATATGCTAAAATACAGCTCGAAAATAAGGATGGCTTTTAAACGAACGTAAAAGAACATGCTATTAACGACAAAAGTAGGTAGGTACGGCTTATTAAAAAAGGACAATTTGCCTTTAAAAAATATATTTTATGGTATAAAACTACAACAAAAAAATATGATAACTAAAATTACCAAAAACAAATCTTTTTATAGAAATCTTATACTATAGTGAATAATGCATCCAATGTTACAATAAATTGTTAAATTTCGCAAAGTACTTTTTACGGATGTTTGGTAAATTCGCACAGTACTTGATACATTTACATTATATTAATTTTATTTACATGTACTAGTGTAAAAACATATTTTCATAGTAAAACATTGATAACAGTTAAGCAAATTTATAACTATGTTAATTTTAACCCAATTTTTAACATGTGTAAGGCAGCATTCTTTTTAGCCGGCGCGCCAAGTATTTTATATCGCAATTTTAGTATTTTTAATACACACAAATTTCTGTTTCGCATAAGTCAGCACACTTTTAAATATGCTGTAGTTGAACTTAGCAATTATGGACGTTGTGATCATCTACTCAGCGATTTCACCTGAATAGTAACTGTGCCGTAAATGTGATTAGTACTGAAGTACAATATTCTGTTCCGCAGCGCGCCTAGACATGTAAGTAGATGGGTACCACCCTAGCTTATTTATTTTGTTCTATTTTCTGTACTTTGCTGATCTTGGCTTATTAACTTGATAGTACTTTATAGTTTGATTTAACTGGTAAAATTCCGAGGTATTTGACCTTCAGTTTTAAGTCTCCAACTTGGTTATTAAAATGTGATGTATGCTGTTTTGTGTTATACAATAAAAATTCTCTTATTTAATTTTTCGCTGTGTTTTTTAATTTGGGGTAGGGATCCAAAAAGAAAAGTCAAATATTCAAAAAAGTCTACGTTTCGCAATTTATTATTGCATCTTCAGGACAATTTTAAGGATTTGACTTTTATAGTCATATAAAAAATACACGAACAACACATAGGTAAACAAAGTGAAAATCACATACATGTGTTACAACAATAAAATGAAACATCACAACTAATTAAAACAATTTAACCTTGCTCGTTCAACGGTTGTTTGAGAATGTTTAATTTTTTATTTTACAAACTACCTCTGAGCTAGCAGGTTTCGCGCCAAAAACTTAACGAACTATGTTAATAAAATTAATGTTGTTGCCTTGTAGAGGATCACTGAACCTTTCTTTAGTCCTCACAGTGAAGTTTGTGTATTTGATGTAAGAAATAATAATTTTATAATCTATGATTTCAGGCACAAGTTTCAAGTATTTAAACTTATGTACTTTGGTACTCTGAAAGAATCTGAGAAATTTGTCCTATTGTCAATATCAGATAATTGTGTTAAATAAAAGTTGGTTGACAGGGGACTACTATAATGATGTGTTACATCTTTATGATTATGATATATACAAAAGATAGATCAGCGGATAAAAATTTTTGAAATTTTGTAAACTTGTAAAAAAAATAATTCTGGGATTTTCGATGAAATATATTAAAATGACATTAAACATTTCTCAATTGAGGAGATTATCAATTTATTTGCGAAATATTTTCCCAAATATATAGTAATACTAATTATCATGTTACTATTAAGTCACTATCGTCTAGTAATGTTAATCTAATCAATTTAAATTTTTAAAACTTGATATTATTAAGGTCCTGGGCCTGACGGTATGCCACCCAATTTCTTCAGAACTTGTAGATTTATTCTGGTTGGATCACTCCATATAATATTAAAATTTAATCTGATATTAGCTTTTGGAAACTTACCCACATTTTGGAACATAAAATTTATTACTCCATTTTTAAAGTCTGGTGATGCAAGACAGGTGGCTAACGAAAGACCTATAAGCATATTTAGTATAGTTTCAAAAATCTTTGAGACCTTTGAGTGTTACTGCTTATCACCTTCTCTGCAGGGCCAGTTCTTGAACCAACAATTTGAATTTCTTCCAGATCGTTCATCCGAGTTATTTCATTTCATTTACAGATTTCATATTAGAGTCCTCGGAGGCTGGCTATCAGGTGCTTGCCATTTTGCACTGACATGGGACACTTTTAAAATGGCTTGAATTGTACCTTGCGTATAGCTCACATATAGTAAGAGTTTATGACCAAAACTCTTTAGAAATTGAGATCCTTTACTTTTTAACGCCTAAATAAATGATAAATATTTTTATAATAGCTATTTTCTTGTAATTGCTGATGATTTGAAGTTTTTCATGAGAGTATTGACAATTTTTTGGAGTTGCAGTCTAATCTTGAGTCACTTGTCATTTAATACGATCAAAACAAGATGGAATTGAATACCAAAAAATTTCACTGGGTGGTAGGGAAAAAACTATTAATTTTAACTATAACATCAACAATATTTCTTTTGAAACTGTTTATCAGATCACAGACCTTGGTATTGTTCTGGATAGTCAGTTGAGTTTCATTCAGTTCACATGTGGGATCATGTCACTTATCATCTCTAAATCTTTACAAATGTTAGGATTTATTAAGCGCTATTCTAATAATTTTCAAAATGTTGATTTCACCAAACTCCTTTATTATGTACCAGTGCGCCCTTAATTGGACGCTCTGGAGAAATTGTAAAATTTTTCAAATACATTCAATTTAAACAAAATTGGCAAGATATAAATTTCCCCAAATTGGAGCTCTAGTTTAGCCTCAGCCTCTTCAAATTAGCCGCATGCATAAAGATTTAACATACAGATACGCAAAATTGACATTCAAGACGACAAGTTATGTCCTTTTGCACTCCTACCCATAGCACTAATTATGGCTATAATTCATTTTGGTCGAGAGCTGCCAGATTTGCTAATTCCTACTCATTGAGCTTTTTGTTTTACAAAGCGTGCTTCTTTTAAGGACCAACTAAAATACTATCTGTAACTTGTCATGTGACTTTTTGTTCTGTTCAGTGCTTTATATCTAATATTGTTGTTAATTGTTTTCTTAATTTTATTGGATTATTAGTAATATGTATATCATTTCTTATGACAATTTGTAGTAAATTAGATATCAATATTTTTTCTTTCAATTTATAAATTGTATTTATATTGGCCTAACATCCCTAGATTAATAAAAAAGTAAATACCTAAATATTTTGTTCGACATTACTTGCGATTTTAAGAACACTGGCGAACAGCAAAAATATTTCCGAGGCCAAAATCTTACTAATTTTATTATACTAATTATCAATCTGTCTTTGTTGGCTTTGGTTTTATATATCCATACTTTTAGAAATACTTACAATCAATAGCAAAAGTTATGGTACGAGCGGGGATCGAACCCGCACCTCTGGATCACTAGTCCATTGCTCTAACCAATTGCGCTATCGTACCACTGATAAGCAATTCGTAAGAACTTGTACATATTCAAACCCACCAGTATCATAACCATTGTTGATCCTGCCAAATATTCTAACCTTATGACGCGGCGTTCCTGACTGGACGTCAAATATGACATCGCTATTAGGTACCGTCCATATAAGTAAATTTATAATTTTACGTTATGCTCGTATAAGTCAAATGTTGAATAGAAGTATTTTATCAGTTTGTTTTTAAACTGTAAAATATATTTTTAGAAATATTTATAATCAATAGCAAAAGTTATAGTACCAGCGAGGATCGAACCCGCACCTCTGGATTACTAGTCCATTGCTCTAACCAATTGCGCTATCGTACCACTAATAAGCAATTGCTGCCTGCTGCGCTGCCTCATAGTGACTAATTGCCTATCCTAGTCCACCTTAGTGTTATACCCTTGATTCTGATGATGATCAAACGGATTTAAATGGTAGTGTACCGGAAAATGTCGACGGCCCATTATCCTCTCAAAAATCTGATTTTGTCTGTGAACTTCCCAATAAAAAGCTTCAAAAAATAAGTCATAAGTTAATTAAGTGACCTTGTAAGGTATTGGCCATCAGAAAAACCAAAAATTATTTTTTAACATGGAAAACAGTTTGGTAGCCTGTAGGCACATTGAGGGATTAATGGCAGTTTTAAATCTAGACTATGATCCAAAAGGCTCGAGACTTTTCATTGATCCCTCAAAAGTAAGTCTTAAAACTATGTTACTGCATAATGGCCTACAGCAATTTCAAATTGTTACTGGAGACTATTTTGAGAGTATTTTGAGCCAGGAAAGAAAATGTGACCAGCGCGCTGAAAAGATTTTACTACCGCCACTTCATATGAAATTGGGACTTATGAAAAACTTTGTGGAGGTCATGGACAAAGAAAGGCTGTGCTTTCAGTCATTTAAAAGAAAAGTTCCCTAGAAGCTATAGTTTAAAAAATTGTATTATTCTTCACATTTACGTAGAATTTTCCACCAAAAATGCTAAAAATTGCCCTTATATTCATTTATTAAATAAGAAAATGTTATACCTAATTACTCGTACTTTTATGACACAATCCGAAAATTGAGGAAGAGGGTTCCAATTGCATGAAGAAATAAAAAGTAGGTTAGCACAATTAGTTAATCAGTTCAAACTAAATTGTGGAGAGAATTGAAAGGTAATACACACAGGGTGCCCAAAAAATTAGAAAATATTACTTTGTGAAACTGTATATTTTTTAAGATAACTTTTTTGAGATATCCAGTTTAAGTATAACAAATAAAGATGTAAACAAATTTTATTAAGTTTTTCTCGCAAGGTGTTGTTATAATGTATACTATAAATATATAAATATATATATATATATATATATATATATATATATATATTAAAGAGAAGGGTAGTCTTGACCGACTAGTTGAACAACAAGTAACCTAATTATTGGGGTATCGGTCCTAATTTAGGGCTAGATTTAAATTGCTTTTAAGCTACGCCAAGCTTTCGGTAATGATTATTACCTTCTTCAGGGCTGCAATATGAGAAGAAATTTGTTTTTTATCTCCGTATTCACATTAATTAGAAATTGAGGATTTTTAGAAAAAAAAAAAGGTAGAAAACTGTACTCACTGTTTTGCAATTAGTATCGATAACTTCTTGCGAAAAACAAACACACTTTGACCTTAACATTAAAATTAGATTTTACATACTGGCAGGAATTCCTGTTCTCCATATATTTTTATATTGAAATACGAAGCAAGTAAATTTCTTATGTAGGTTTTTTTTGACATGTAAAGAATGTTATAGTACGTTCTGTCAGGATGATTGAAACACAGATCTAGGATTTAGCTATGTAATCACATCGATATACATCCAGATACAAAGAAAAATCTGAACAAGTATGAATTAAACGTCGAATTTATGCCTACGACAAACTACTCGAATTGAAGAGACTGACTATAGAAAGGTATATGGATATAATACGTACAAATACTTATATTTTTTAAAAGGAAAATTCTGTGTTATTTAAACTATTATTGTTGTTCATATAATTGTTCAGATTAAGTAAATTTGAATAAATAGAACTAAGGTCTTCGATATCAGTTCTCTTATTTAATGAATTAGGATTCAGAAATATTTCCACCATTTCCAGAAACAGTCTCGTGTTATAATTAGTTTCCTTACATAATATTTGGGTATCATTAAAGTTGAATAAGTGCCCTGATTGATTTGTGTGTTCTGAAAGTGCACAAGTATTTTTCATTAATCTACAGTCGCTTTTATGCGAAGTTATTCTGTCTTTTAGGACCCTAGAGGTTTGGCCTATGTAAATACCCTCACACTCTGAACAAGGAATACTGTATACAATGTTTGATGTTTTTTGTATTTCATCCCTATCTTTTAATTTTGTAAAAGTGTTGCCTACTATTTTATTATGTTTAAAGGCGATTTTAATTGAAGGATCATACTTGAACAACTTGGTTATTTTTGTTGAAATATCTTTTATGTAAGGTAACGAAAAATAGTACCTCGGTCTATTTTGAGAATCGAAGGCACTGATGTTGGGACTTATTCCATCATTTCTCTCTCCAGGGTTGATTATTGGAGCTGTGTTATATAATAGATTTTTTAATAACTTTTGTGGATATGAATTCTTGAGGAGAATATCATACAATCTTTTTAAGTTTTTTCTAAGTAGACTAGGGTGAGAAATCCTTTCAATACGTGTTTTTAGAGCCAATACTAGATTGATCTTTATATTTTTGGGGTGGTTGGAATGAAAATTAAGACATCTACCAGAACTGGTAGGTTTTATGTACCAGTCTAGTAAAATCTGGTTGTTGTCATTCATAATTAGTTTAGTGTCCAAAAACGGAACACTATTGTCAGTTTCCCTTTCTATTGTAAACTGAATGTATTGGTTATAGCTATTAAACACTTGTAAGACCTCTTCTACCCCTTCTCCAGGTACAGAAGTGATTAAATCATCCACGTATTTTTTTAAAAACGGTAGTTGAAAAGACAGTTTAGGAATGCAGTCATCCAACAAATCATCCATTACGTATTGAGAAATGATGGGAGAAAGAGTGGCCCCCATAGGGGTGCCTAAAATTTGTTTATAATACTTTTGATTAAACATGCAATATGTACTGTCAAAAATAAATTTTAATATTTCTAAAAAGTTGTTCAAGTTGAGATCTGTGTATTGGCTTATAGACTCCCAATTTTTTGTTATGCTATTTTTTGCTAATGTATAGGGAATATTACTAAAGAGAGAAATGACCTCTAGGCTTATTAGGACATAATTATGTGGAATTTGTTTTTCGTTTATAAATTCTGAAAATTGAAATGAATCTGTGATATAGTATTCGTTGTTTTTATTGTATGCAATAGTTAAAATATCTGTGAGAAATTGTGCTAATTTACTATTTGAGGCATTAAGTGAAGACATTATTGGTCTCAAAGATAATTCTGGTTTGTGAATTTTGGGAAGCCCATAAAATTTTGGGGAAGTCTGATCGTAAATTGTGAGACTTTTAGAAATTTCATCACTCAATTGCCCTTGATCTTTAAGTTTTTTTACTAGTCTGTTAGCTTTTTGTTGATTAGTTGATGTGGGATCCCTGGTGAGCTGCTTGTAGTAGGTCTGATTATGTAAAATCTCTTCGGATTTATTTATATATGTTAGTTTAGACATAGTAACAGTGACATTTCCTTTATCTGCCCTAGTTACAATAAGCTCATCATGGCTCTTAAAAAATTGTTTTGATTTATAAAATAGAACATTAAAATAACTTAGATTAACTGGTCTTCTCAAGAAGTTAGTAAGTATATTTGTAAACTTAGCCCTTGTGATATTTTTTGTTGTATTATTAGGGTAATATATACACTCAATATAAAAATATATGGAGAACAGGAATTCCTGCTAGTATGTAAAATCTAATTTTAATGTTAAGGTCAAAGTGTGTTTGTTTTTCGCAAGAAGTTATCGATACTAATTGCAAAGCAGTGAGTACAATTTTCTACCTTTTTTTTTCTAAAAATCCTCAATTTCTAATTAATGTGCATACAGAGATAAAAAACAAATTTCTTCTCATATTGCAGCCCTGAAGAAGGTAATAATCATTACCGAAAGCTTGGCGTAGCTTAAAAGCAATTTAAATCTAGCCCTAAATTAGGACCGATACCCCAATAATTAGGTTACTTGTTGTTCAACTAGTCGGTCAAGACTACCCTTCTCTTTAATTTATTAGGAATGGGGTTTTACCAAACTATTCAGCACCAATATGGGAATGAAGTAGTTAGACTGCTTAAACTTTGGGCACAAACTAACAACAAGATTGCTTCGATGAAAAACAGACGTATTTTTCTTCTAAGATACAGAAAAGATGGAATAACACCTAAACATATTCATGATGGAACAAAGAACGTCCACAATTTGATAGAGTTTAGTGAGCAACAGCAAACTAATTAATTTAGAGATAAGTATAACAATTAGCAATTTAAGACACTTAGAATTCCCTCTAACACATATAAAAAATAAATTAAAAGAAACTGTCTCTGATAATATAATTAATGAGTTCAATAACAGACAAACTCTTTCTTATGAAAAATATTTTAAAAAAATCAGAATTGACAATGTTAAGAAATTTAATCAACTGAAAAATCAACAACATCTTTTCAATTTCCACATCGAACCTAATTGAGTGAAAAATATTTCAGGAATAGAGATCCCTGAGGATGTAAAAAACTTTTTAGGGTTGGGATTTAAATTTAGCTTACCTTTAAATAAAAATGAAATATCAATAAAAAACTTATTAGCTGATCTAGAAAACATAATAAAATATTACCCTAACAATACAACAAAAAATATCACAAGGGCTAAGTTTACAAATATACTTACTAACTTCTTGAGAAGACCAGTTAATCAAAGTTATCTTAACGTTCTATTTTATAAATCAAAACAATTTTTTAAGAGCCATGATGAGCTTATTGTAACTAGGGCAGATAAAGGAAATGTCACTGTTATTATGTCT
This sequence comes from Kuschelorhynchus macadamiae, assembly GCA_030620095.1. Lineage (NCBI taxonomy): Eukaryota > Metazoa > Arthropoda > Insecta > Coleoptera > Curculionidae > Kuschelorhynchus > Kuschelorhynchus macadamiae. The sequence goes on along the minus strand of JAUTXW010001244.1, from coordinate 2,022,604 downwards.
AAACTAACATATATAAATAAATCCGAAGAATTTTACATAATCAGACCTACTACAAGCAGCTCACCAGGGATCCCACATCAACTAATCAACAAAAAGCTAACAGACTAGTAAAAAAACTTAAAGATCAAGGGCAATTGAGTGATGAAATTTCTATAAGTCTCACAATTTACGATCAGACTTCCCCAAAATTGTATGGGCTTCCCAAAATTCACAAACCAGAATTATCTTTGAGACCAATAATTTCTTCACTTAATGCCCCAAATAGTAAATTAGCACAATTTCTCACAGATATTTTAACTATTGCATACAATAAAAACAACGAATACTATATCACAGATTCATTTCAATTATCAGAATTTATAAACGAAAAACAAATTCCACATAATTATGTTCTAATAAGCCTAGATGTCATTTCTCTCTTTAGTAATATTCCCTATACATTATCAAAAAATAGCATAACAAAAAATTGGGAGTCTGTAAGCCAATACACAGATCTCAACTTGAACAACTTTTTAGAAATATTAAAATTTATTTTTGACAGTACATATTGCATGTTTAATCAAAAGTATTATAAATAAATTTTAGGCACCCCTATGGGGGCCACTCTTTCTCCCATCATTTCTCAATACGTAATGGATGATTTGTTGGATGACTGCATTCCTAAACTGTCTTTTCAACTACCGTTTTTAAAAAAATACGTGGATGATTTAATCACTTCTGTACCTGGAGAAGGGGTAGAAGAGGTCTTACAAGTGTTTAATAGCTATAACCAATACATTCAGTTTACAGTAGAAAGGGAAACTGACAATAGTGTTCGGTTTTTGGACACCAAACTAATTATGAATGACAACAACCAGATTTTACTAGACTGGTACATAAAACCTACCAGTTCTGGTAGATATCTTAATTTCCATTCCAACCACCCCAAAAAAATAAAGATCAATCTAGTATTGGCTCTAAAAACACGTATTGAAAGGATTTCTCACCCTAGTCTACTTAGAAAAAACTTAAAAAGATTGTATGATATTCTCCTCAAGAATTCATATCCACAAAAGTTATTAAAAAATCTATTATATAACACAGCTCCAATAATCAACCCTGGAGAGAGAAATGATGGAATAAGTCCCAACATCAGTGCCTTCGATTCTCAAAATAGACCGAGGTACTATTTTTCGTTACCTTACATAAAAGAAATTTCAACAAAAATAACCAAGTTGTTCAAGTATGATCCTTCAATTACAATCGCCTTTAAACATAATAAAATAGTAGGCAACACTTTTACAAAATTAAAAGATAGGGATGAAATACAAAAAACATCAAACATTGTATACAGTATTCCTTGTTCAGAGTGTGAGGGTATCTACATAGGCCAAACCTCTTGGGTCCTAAAAGACAGAATAACTTCGCATAAAAGCGACTGTAGATTAATGAAAAATACATGTGCACTTTCAGAACACACAAATCAATCAGGGCACTTATTCAACTTTAATGATACCCACATATTATGTAAGGAAACTAATTATAACAAGAGACTGTTTCTGGAAATGGTGGAAATATTTCTGAATCCTAATTCGTTAAATAAGAGAACTGATATCGAAGACCTTAGTTCTATTTATTCAAATTTACTTAATCTGAACAATTATATGAACAACAATAATAGTTTAAATAACACAGAATTTTCTTTTTAAAAAATATAAGTATTTGTACGTATTATATCCATATACCTTTCTATAGTCAGTCTCTTCAATTCGAGTAGTTTGTCGTAGGCATAAATTCGACGTTTAATTCATACTTGTTCTGGTTTGATTAAGATATTTCTCAGCTACTGATTTTTCTTTGTATCTGGATGTATATCGATGTGATTACATAGCTAAATCCTAGATCTGTGTTTCAATCATCCTGACAGAACGTACTATAACATTCTTTACATGTCAAAAAAACCTACATAAGAAATTTACTTGCTTCGTATTTCAATATAAAAATATATGGAGAACAGGAATTCCTGCCAGTATGTAAAATCTAATTTTAATGTTAAGGTCAAAGTGTGTTTGTTTTTCGCAAGAAGTTATCGATACTAATTGCAAAGCAGTGAGTACAATTTTCTACCTTTTTTTTTTCTAAAAATCCTCAATTTCTAATTAATGTGCATACAGAGATAAAAAACAAATTTCTTCTCATATTGCAGCCCTGAAGAAGGTAATAATCATTACCGAAAGCTTGGCGTAGCTTAAAAGCAATTTAAATCTAGCCCTAAATTAGGACCGATACCCCAATAATTAGGTTACTTCTGTGGTTTTTTATAAACTAGGTGAATAAACAAAAATCGTTACAAAGATCTGACAGATTAAGCATATTTAACAAGTAATAGTATCTCTTTCTGGCGCTAAATTTGAACTTGTGTTCTTTATTATAATTACGTTATAAACTAGAGTTAACTAATTATTGTTTATAGAAAAACAAAAAAGGGTGCATATTTTTTTGATTATTTCTACTTAAATTGTGAATTAGTATGTGAATGTTTTAAAGTCATTAAAAGTCTTATTTAGACATTCATTGTCTAGGAAAATCTCCACCATTTCTAAAAATTTTCTTTTGTTCGAATTTTTTTCTGTGTTTAAAACCTTGCAATTTTGAAAATCTATGACACGATTTGTGTTGGTTGTGTATTCTGCAAGTGTGCAAGAATTTTTTTGTAATCTGCAGTCACTTTTGTGTCTAGTTATTCTTTGTTGTAAAACAGTGGAGGTTTGCCCTATGTATTTTTTATTACAATCATTACATGTAAGCCAGTAAACAACATTTGATTTTTTAGTTGGTTCATCTCGATCTTTTAGCCTGGAGAAAGTGTTGCCTATTTTTGATATTTGTTTGCCACATATTTTGATGTTAACATTTTCAGAAAGAATTTTTTCTAGTTTATGGCTCAATTCCTAATCAATAAATCTGTTGATTATTAGGTACAAGGGCACTGATATTAGTAGGACTCTGATTATTATTTAAAGAAACATTGATCCCTGGAGAAAGTACTACAGTTGCATTGTTATTATTATTATTATTATTTATTGTTGTATTAATAGAGTTATGTAAAAATTTATTAAGAAACCATTTAGGGTAGGAATTGCTTCTCAATATATTATAGAGTTTTTTTAGATTTTCTCTTGTATTATCTGGATGGCTTATTTTTTGTATTCTATTGCGTAATGCTAATACCAAATTAACTTTCATTTTGTGTGTATGATATGAATAAAAATTAATATATCTACCTGAGTATGTGGGTTTTGTATACGAGTCGACTTTAACTACGTTATTTTCAGTTCTAATCAATTTTGTGTCCAAGAAGGGGACACTTTTATCTTTTTCTTGTTCCACAGTGAACTGAATATTGTTATTGTAGGTATTGAAGACGGTTAGTATTTCTTCTACGCCCCTGGACGGTATAGACGTCACAATGTCGTCCACAAACTTTTTGATAAAGGGTAGTTGGTAGCTTAATTTTGGTATGCATTCATTAAGTAAGTCATCCATTATATACTGAGAGGCTATAGGTGATATTGTCGCTCCCATTGGTGTGCCTAAGATTTGCTTATAGTAAGTGTCATTAAATTTGCAGTATATTGTATCAAAAATAAAGTGTGCTATCTACAGAAACTTTATTTGAGTTAAATTAGTATGTTCTGAAATTTGTGGCCAATGTTTAATTATACTGTTTTTAATTAGAGAATAAGGTATATTGCTGAAAAGTGACACTACATCCAGACTAATAATTACAAAATTAGGTGGTAATTGTTTGTTATTTATAAATGTAGAAAACGTAAAACTATCCTGAGTAAAATAATTATTATTGGTATCATAGGCTTTTGTTAATATTTTTGTAATGAACTCTGACAACTTACTATTTGGGGCATCAATTGATAAAATTATCGGCCTTATTGGTATATTAGGCTTGTGTATTTTTGGTAACCCATAAAATTTTGGTGAAGTTTGATTGTAAATAGTAAGTTGTCTAGCATGTTCAGTAGTAATTTTATTAGTTTTTTTTAAAGAAGAAACAATTTTATTCGCCTTTTGTTCATAAGTGGACGTAGGATCTCTGTTGAGAGGTGTATAATATTTATTATCAGATAAAAGTTCTAGAGATTTAGAAATATAATCTACTTTTTTCATAATTACAGATATGTTACCTTTGTCTGCTCTAGTTATTATTAGTTCTGGGTGTGCCTTGAAAAATTTTTTTGTTTTAAAAAATAAAAATCTTAGGTAATGATTTTGACTAGGTTTTTGAATAAAATTAGTTATAACATTAGTTACTTTAGCCCCAATTAAATTTTGTTTGCATTGTGGATAAAAAAATATAATATTTTCTATGTCTGCTAATAATTTTTTAATATCTATGTCCTCTGAATTAGGTTTTATACTAAATTTGTGACCCAAAGCCAAAAATTGTTTAATATCTTGCGGAATATCACATCCAGAAAGATCCTTTATCCAACTTTCTTTGATGTTTAGAAATTTAGTTTTTCAATTTTGACAGTTTTTTGATGTTGTTTTTTTTAATTTTATTAAATATTTTTTCATGATATTTTTTGAAAACTAAAAAACTGCTCTACAATGTGAGATGGTAATAATTGAATTAGTTGTCTTGTTAAATGTGTATGGGTTCGTTCTAGATGCGTTAAAGTTTCAAAAGTATTTTTTATTTCAAAATTTCGAACCTTTGTATTGTAAATTCTAAATAACTACAGATTGGGAGAATTCTGTGATTGTTTTAATAGTCAACCAATTACACCTTATTAGTTAGCCACCCAAAATTAGTTAACTCTAGTTTATAACGTAATTATAATAAAGAACACAAGTTCTAATTTAGCGCCAGAAAGAGATACTATTACTTGTTAAATATGCTTACTCTGTCAGATGTTTGTATCGATTTTTGTTTATTCACCTAGTTTATAAAAAACCAAGAAATTCCACTGATAATACACTCGGTCGTCTTCATTAGATGCGATCAATCTAAAACGTAAACGTGTAGAATAATTATATTTTTATGTAAATATACCAATATGTAGTCCTATATAACATAAAAATGAAAAAAATTGAAGTGTTTCACATAGAAGCTAGATGTAGTAAAAAACTCACCTTGCACGTAAGTCCTAGAGTATTAATTAAAATTAAATTAATTTTCATAAACTAATTTGAACATAAATGTAGAATCTTAATATTTTAACAAGCATAATTTACCACAAATAAAACATAGAATTAGTAATTAAATTAAGTAGTTAAGTAAAATGTAGGCACAGAAAATAGAAAATGAAAGTAATAATTCAAAAAAAAGACGTTTTTCAGTCAACCAGAAATGTTAAAATCTTTCATCTCTCTTCCTTGATATTTTTATATAGATATTGTATATAATTTTCAATTTAAAAAAAACGTGAAAACTTTATTTAGAGAGCTGGTGCAATATTGTAAAGTTCTGTTTTGTATTGTAGCCTTGAAAAAGGAAACAATAAATTTCCGAAAGCTCGGCGTGTGTAAAATAGGAGTTTTACTTCAGCCCCAGACCGCTACCCCAAGAAAAAAATATGAAACTTATATATATATATATATATATATATATATATATATATATATATATATATATATATATATATATATATATATATATATATATATATATATATATATATATATATATATATATATATATATATATATATATATATATATATATATATATATATATATATATATATATATATATATATATATTTATACATATATATATATATATATATATATATATATATATATATATATATATATATATATATATATATATATATATATATATATATATATATATATATATATATATATATATATAAGTTTCAATTTTTTTCTTGGGGTAGCGGTCTGGGGCTGAAGTAAAACTCCTATTTTACACACGCCGAGCTTTCGGAAATTTATTGTTTCCTTTTTCAAGGCTACAATACAAAACAGAACTTTACAATATTGCACCAGCTCTCTAAATTAAGCTTTCACGTTTTTTTTAAATTGAAAATTATATACAATATCTATATAAAGATATCAAGGAAGAGAGATGAAAGATTTTAACATTTCTGGTTGACTGAAAAACGTCTTTTTTTTGAATTATTACATTCATTTTCTATTTTCTGTGCCTACATTTTACTTAACTACTTAATTTAATTACTAATTCTATGTTTTATTTGTGGTAAATTATGCTTGTTAAAATATTAAGATTCTACATTTATGTTCAAATTAGTTTATGAAAATTAATTTAATTTTAATTAATACTCTAGGACTTACGTGCAAGGTGAGTTTTTTACTACATCTAGCTTCTATGTGAAACATTTCAATTTTTTTCATTTTTATGTTATATAGGACTACATATTTGTATATTTACATAAAAATATAATTATTCTACACGTTTACGTTTTAGATTGATCGCATCTAATGAAGACGACCGAGTGTATTATCAGTGGAATTTCTTGGTTTTTTATAAACTAGGTGAATAAACAAAAATCGATACAAACATCTGACAGAGTAAGCATATTTAACAAGTAATAGTATCTCTTTCTGGCGCTAAATTAGAACTTGTGTTCTTAATTATAATTACGTTATAAACTAGAGTTAACTAATTTTGGGTGGCTAACTAATAAGGTGTAATTGGTTGACTGTTAAAACAATCACAGAATTCTCCCAATCTGTAGTTATTTAGAATTTACAATACAAAGGTTCAAAATTTTGAAATAAAAAATACTTTTGAAACTTTAACGCATCTAGAACGAATTCATACACATTTAACAAGACAACTAATTCAATTATTACCATCTCACATTGTAGAGCAGTTTTTTAGTTTTCAAAAAATATCATATGAAAAAATATTTAATAAAATTAAAAAAAAAAACATCAAAAAACTGTCAAAATTGAAAAACTTTGAAAATACTAAATTTCTAAACATCAAAGAAAGCTGGATAAAGGATCTTTCTGGATGTGATATTCCGCAAGATATTAAACAATTTTTGGCTTTGGGTCACAAATTTAGTATAAAACCTAATTCAGAGGATATAGATATTAAAAAATTATTAGCAGACATAGAAAATATTATATTTTTTTATCCACAATGCAAACAAAATTTAATTGGGGCTGAAGTAACTAATGTTATAACGAATTTTATTCAAAAACCTAGTCAAAAATCATTACCTAAGATTTTTATTTTTTAAAACAAAGAAATTTTTCAAGGCACACCCAGAACTAATAATAACTAGAGCAGACAAAGGTAACATAACTGTAATTATGAAAAAAGTAGATTATATTTCTAAATCTCTAGAACTTTTATCTGATAATAAATATTATACACCTCTCAACAGAGATCCTACGTCCACTTATCAACAAAAGGCGAATAAAATTGTTTCTTCTTTAAAAAAAAAACTAATAAAATTACTACTGAACATACTAGACAACTTACTATTTACAATCAAACTTCACCAAAATTTTATGGGTTACCAAAAATACACAAGCCTAATATACCAGTAAGGCCGATAATTTTATCAATTGATGCCCCAAATAGTAAGTTGTCAGAGTTCATTACAAAAATATTAACAAAAGCCTATGATACCAATAATAATTATTTTACTCAGGATAGTTTTACGTTTTCTACATTTATAAATAACAAACAATTACCACCTAATTTTGTAATTATTAGTCTGGATGTAGTGTCACTTTTCAGCAATATACCTTAATCTCTAATTAAAAACAGTATAATTAAACATTGGCCACAAATTTCAGAACATACTAATTTAACTCAAGTAAAGTTTCTGGAGATAGCACACTTTATTTTTGATACAATCTACTGCAAATTTAATGACACTTACTATAAGCAAATCTTAGGCACACCAATGGGAGCGACAATATCACCTATAGCCTCTCAGTATATAATGGATGACTTACTTAATGAATGCATACCAAAATTAAGCTACCAACTACCCTTTATCAAAAAGTTTGTGGACGACATTGTGACGTCTATACCGTCCAGTGGCCTAGAAGAAATACTAACCGTCTTCAATACCTACAATAACAATATTCAGTTCACTGTGGAACAAGAAAAAGATAAAAGTGTCCCCTTCTTGGACACAAAATTGATTAGAACTGAAAATAACGTAGTTAAAGTCGACTGGTATACAAAACCCACATACTCAGGTAGATATATTAATTTTCATTCATATCATACACACAAAATGAAAGTTAATTTGGTATTAGCATTACGCAATAGAATACAAAAAATAAGCCATCCAGACTATACAAGAGAAAATCTAAAAAAACTCTATAATATATTGAGAAACAATTCCTACCCTAAATGGTTTCTTAATAAATTTTTACCTAACTCTATTAATACAACAATAAATAATAATAATAATAATAACAATGCAACTGTAGTACTTTCTCCAGGGATCAATGTTTCTTTAAATAATAATCAGAGTCCTACTAATATCAGTGCCCTTGTACCTAATAATCAACAGATTTACTATTTCTCTCTACCTATTAGGAATTGAGCCATAAACTAGAAAAAATTCTTTCTGAAACGGTTAACATCAAAATATGTGGCAAACAAATATCAAAAATAGGCAACACTTTCTCCAGGCTAAAAGATCGAGATGAACCAACTAAAAAATCAAATGTTGTTAACTCGCTTACATGTAATGATTGTAATAAAAAATACATAGGGCAAACCTCCACTGTTTTACAACAAAGAATAACTAGACACAAAAGTGACTGCAGATTACAAAAAAATTCTTGCACACTTGCAGAACACACAACCAACACAAATCGTGTCATAGATTTTCAAAATTGCAAGGTTCTAAACACAGAAAAAAATTCGAACAAAAGAAAATTTTTAGAAATGGTGGAGATTTTCCTAGACAATGAATTTCTAAATAAGACTTTTAATGACTTTAAAACATTCACATACTAATTCACAATTTAAGTAGAAATAATCCAAAAAATATGCACCCTTTTTTGTTTTTCTATAAACAATAACTACGGATTGGGAGAATTCTGTGATTGTTTTAACAGTCAACCAATTACACCTTATTAGTTAGCCACCCAAAATTAGTTAACTCTGGTTTATAACGTAATTATAATAAAAAACACAAGTTCAAATTTAGCGCCAGAAAGAGATACTATTACTTGTTAAATATGCTTACTCTGTCAGATCTTTGTAACGATTTTTGTTTATTCACCTAGTTTATAAAAAACCACAGAAACAAATTCCACTGATAATACACTCGGTCGTCTTCATTAGATGCGATCAATCTAAAACGTAAGCGTGTAGAATAATTATATTTTTATGTAAATATACCAATATGTAGTCCTATATAACACAAAAATGAAAAAAATTGGAATGTTTCACATAGAAGCTAGATGTAGTAAAAAACTCACCTTGCACGTAAGTCCTAGAGTATTAATTAAATTTAAATTCATTTTCATAAACTAATTTGAACATAAATGTAGAATCCTAATATTTTAACAAGCATAATTTACCACAAATAAAACATAGAATTAGTAATTAAATTAAGTAGTTAAGTAAAATGTAGGCACAGATAATAGAAAATGAAAGTAATAATTCAAAAAAAGACATTTTTAAGTCAACCAGAAATGTTAAAATCTTTCATCTATCTTCCTTTATATCTTTATATAGATATTGTATATAATTTTCAATTTAAAAAAAAACGTTAAAGCCTAATTTAGAGAGCTGGTGCAATATTGTAAAGTTCTGTTTTGTATTGTAGCCTTGAAAATGGAAACAATAAATTTCCGAAAGCTCGGCGTATGTAAAAAAGGAGTTTTACTTTAGCCCCAGACCGCTACCCCAAGAAAAAAATTGAAACTTTTGTATTCAACTAGTTCGGTCGTGACTACCCTATATATATATATATATATATATATATATATATATATATATATATATATATATATATATATATATATATATATATATATATATATATATATATATATATATATATATATATATATATATATATATATATATATATATATATATATATATATATATATATATATATATATAGATAGATATACATATACATGTATATATATATATATATATATATATATATATATATATATATATATATATATATATATATATATATATATATATATATATATATATATATATTTATATCTGCATTTAAGAAACCGAGAATGCAATTAAAATAATATATATGATTTAAACGGTTAGGCTTGTTTCATTATTCGACCCTCAATTTTAATAATTCTAGAAGTATTCTTCTATATCTTACGAATTATCTCAATAAACGATAATATAATTTTCTTAAAAACACATCAGCCCTTTTATTATCATAATTACAAATTAAAATGAGAAAAAATAAAAAAGGATTTGTAAAGTAGCTAATATCGCCCAGCAAACTTGGCAACACTGAATTGTTAATTGCTAACAAAGAAGTAACAGTGGATAAGAGAGGGTCTTGGCTTGATTTTTCTCTCTTTCTGGCTGCCTCTCCACCTCTACCTCTATTACAACTTACTGTAACTCTATGTTCAAAATCTGAACAAACTTTTTTATCGTCTACAAACTTAAAGAATTTTATACTTAACATAGTAAGATTGTGTTAAAAATAATTGAAGTTCTTAACAATCTAGTAAGATTAGGAAATGTGTCACATTACTCCCGAATTTGTTCTGTGCTGAAAAAATTGTTTTCTCCAACATGTGCAACATTATATACAAAATTATTAACAGGCAAAATACAAAACTAAACTGAGCACTCCAATATAACTTAAAATCGATATTATACTTGAAAAAAATCTGAGATAAATAATATCGATCAGCCGTTTCTATATAAGACAGACACGTCCAGAAGACAATATATTATATTTTCGTTGCTTAGTTGTGTATTTGAATAAAATATATAACTTATGAGACCCCACACTATATTTCTATTGAGAATTTCCATTGTTACATTTGTTCTATCACTGTAGAACATAGAATTAAATTGATAAGTCACTTCAGCATCAAAATTGGAGCAACCTCAAGAATAAAAAAAAACATTTTCCGTATATAAGGTCAATGTTTCCAAAACTATTATCAGAAATTACGGCAAATTACCAAGTCCTTGTTTACGAACTTACTAAATTGCAGGTCTTACTTTGCATATCTCAAACTTTTTAAACAAATTTAAAGTAAGACTCGTTGGAAACTAAAACAGCTATAGGGGTGCAGTCGAAGCTCGAAGGCTCAGTCTCTCTAGAATTACTTTGCGATGTACGGTTTTTAAAATTCTCTTTTATATATTATAAAGAATGGAAATAAAAGTTTTAAAGAAAAATTGGCGGCGCCAATATGGCGGAAGGGTTCAACTTTTACGGTTGGACTCGATCGACATTGACATTGGACTTGTTAGGGGTCGCAGAATATGAATCTTTCAATATAATATTTTAATCTAAAAATGCTTCTCCATTAAGGGGAGCAAGTCAAATTCGACAAAAAGAACTTGTTTGACCACGAGGTCAAATGACGAGGATTTTTTTTATTTTAATACTAACAAAATAATTAAATTTTGGGAAAATATACTATAAGTATTCTTTAAATGACGCCTTTAAAACACTCTTTTTCCGCCAAAATATCCTTATTTTCAGTTAGACAATTATGATCGAAACGGTTTTAATACGATTATAGGTAGGGTCCGTAAATTTATAACCAATGCATATCAGATAAAAGTACGCTAAAGTTTAAGACAGTGGACTGGCCTGCTTTTATCAAGTATGCCTTGAAAATAAAACCATGGAGAGGAGCTATATTTTTAACAAAACATTTGTTATAGTCCAATTTTGACACGTCGTTTATATATAAATCAAGGGGATATTCGTTTTAGATTATTAAATAACGGCATAAATTCTGCATGTGTAGCGATTGTAATGTTAGTCGATCATCCTTAGAAGGGGGTTTCTGGAAACAGCTATGGTGCGTTACTTTCAAGGCGAAGGACGCCTACGTCTCTTGCAAGCCCGTCGAGAAAGCCTATTGGTTAGAACAGCAAAACAACATTCAACTCGGAATGCAACCCGATTTAACGACCTATTGGACCTGTTTCTTCGTGAACAGTAAGAATCATTTTAAATAACAATAATTTCGGGTTAACAACTTTTTACTATAAGGTCATTCCCATTGATTATAAATATTTTGACAGGAAGAGGCTTACTAAATGCCTCATGCTTTTGATACGCCGTGGAATGTCCAGGCTAAACTGGGCTAGAGAACATTTGTAGTGAGGAATTAATGACTGGTTTAATTGTTTATTTGTTGACGAGACTCGCTTTAGTTTGTTAAACTAGGCCTAATATTAGTATAAAGAGAACCCAATGAACGGTTTACAGCAGTAAACACGGCATCACAAGAGACTTTTGGCGGTGCAGCAATTACTGTTTTTAAAAAAGTCACGCACAATGGCCAAACTGAATTGTTTATAACTAAATATACCATTAATGCTGCAATTTATAGAGAGAACTCTAATTCCGCTTGCCGAAAATGTTGACAATTTTTCCATCTGAATCGGAGATAACGCTAATACACACAGAACCGCCATAATCAATAACGCAATAGATGCCCACAATATTAGAATATTATAGTTTCATCGAACCTACAACTGTTAGTAATATCGACACAATGCCCCAAATTCATTAGACAAATTAGCAAATTCTATTTTAGAAGAATGGGAGAACATATCTCCTCAATTCATAACCACATATGTATAGAACATGCTAAGAAAATGTAGTGAATTTGTAGTTTAAGGAGCAGCCCTATAAGTATTAGTTTATGTAGTCCTTCAGAAAAAATTGTAATTTTTTTTGTAGGGTTACTTAAACCAGTTTTTGTAAAAATGTTTTCACTTATTATCTGATGTATTCCTTGTTAGTTTTTCAATAGGCGAAAAATAATGATTCGCTACATCAATGGTTAAAATAGATGTTTTTGTCGAATTTCATTTTAAATACCAAGGTTACTAGATAAATTGAAGTAGCACTTGATCCTTAAAATTTTGCTATGAAAGATTCGTATTCCGCAACCCCCAAAAATCTCACTTGGCAAATTTCATTCCAATCGTAAAAGTTGAACACTGTTGTATTTTTTTTTAATTAAGTTTTATCGAATGTCAACAAAATTCTGCCTATATAGGTAATTTAATTAAATTTATTAAAAGCCTCTGATATAACAGCCGTTTCTATAGCAACCGGAAGGATTTTTTCAAAAGTTAGATAACCGTTTGGGGTAATATGACTATAGTTCATAAAAATTATATCAGCATCAAAACCTATTTTCTTGGTTTTTAAAAATTAGCTCATCTTATATCAACGAAGATCTCCAAAAAAATTACAATAGTTTTGTTATGTTACTGATTTACAAATTGTTTGACACCCTGTATAATACACTTGTAGTTTTTCGATTAACGAAACCGGTGCTGAAATAAAATTATGTAAAAATAAGAAAAGTTAAAAATATTTTTGTGGAATTTTAGAATTTATTAAAAATTAAAAAACCCACCAGAACAGTTTTTAGATAATGGTTCGTAGAATATCACGATATGAATAAAACTAAACAAAAGTTAAAATTGCAAAATCTCGGGATTTATAAATTTTTGTAAAATTTAGATTCAGGTATCTTTGCTGAAGCGAAAAGGCTCAAGAAAATTCTTAGTACAGTACTAATTACATAAAATAAATATATGAAGAAATCTGGAAAATATTAGAACGCAAATTTCAAAAAAATATGCATGAGGCAGAGGGCCTACTTCACTATTTGATGACCTCCGATACCATTGATTTTAGACAGTTTAGTAAAGTCTTAGTCCTTTCGTTGCATTTTGTTCATATTTTCTACCAGTTTTAAAGAACCATATTCCCGAAACTATATCTCTAAAACTATTTCTTTTTTATTAAATAAAGAAAAGAAAAGTACTGTACAAGTTCAACAAATTTTTCCAACCATAATTTCTGAGATACAATGCAAAGAAAGTTTAATTAAGCTTATTTACTAGTATTTCACTTTCAATTTGCCTGTGTATTTTGAGAATCTCTCATAATCAAAAGGTAAATAAACCCATTATTTCATAAACCTCTCTATGTCTAGTTGTGTATGTATGTATCTAAAAACTGGCGTATATATATATTCAAATATTTTGACAACTTTTTGTGGGTCTGGGATCTAAGCAAAAATAGTTAATGACAAAAATTTTAGATTTCACATACATTTAATTTTGTTTGTATAAAATATATGATCTTATATATCTCAAAACTTTAATTACCACCCAATTTTAACAAATAATGATTACGTCAAAAAGTCAAAATGTATGTTTTTATCTATGCTTTACTAATATCACCTTTAATTCCCGAACATACCACATACACATATATTCTCTGCAACGATTCTGACGAATTGCTTATACAAGTTTAATTAAATTTCAATACTTCAGTTCTAAATGATAGTGGATGTTATGGTAATATCATTAATAACTACAGTACTTTAGAAACTATTGCACCAACCTACATGCATTCAGAACTGCTACACGACAGATTGCTGTCTAGTACCCGCCATATCAGGGCGGATTTGGTTTAGACGTAACAGGCATTTTGGAACAGGGAAAAGACCCTCATAATGAGAAGGAAAATTTATCTAGACATGTGGATTAGAATAAATTGCACACCTTTATTAGAAGGCGGGGAAAGAAGATAATCAAGGGTAAAAATGAAAGGCGAAGATTGGCGACTGCTAGATACCTTTTTTTTCTGGTCATATAAAAAAAATTAATAGTCAATGAATTTTTATGTAGTATAGACGAAATACGTACCTAATCAAATTTGATCAAATAGCACTATGAAAGGTTATCAAATTCACATTGCACATGGGACCTGCAGTGAAGCCTAGCTGCCATGTTTGCGCGGAGTGTTCCCAATTACAAACTAGAAAATACATTCATTATCAGCCAGTTGCGGATGCAAATTTAGGATGTGAAGAAGCATTACTGTCACAAATGAACTGTAAAATATTTTATAATTTGATGGAACAAATTTACTATTACTTGCAGGTGCTATAAATTTAAGTGTTCAGAATGGGAGTTTTCCTTCCATTCTCAAAATGGCCACTGTTATTCCTTTATTTAAAGCAGTTGACAAGGATTTACCTTCTAACTTTAGGCCAATTTCTTTACTAGCTACACTTAGCAAGATTGTGGAAAAAGTGGTTAAATCTAGAATGCTTTCATTTTTGGATAAGCACAAATTGCTTTCTGATGCACAGTTTGGTTTTCGATTTTCCAGGAATACTGATGATGCCATTTTTCATTTTATGGAAGAGTTATATCTGAGCCTCAATGAGGGAGAGTTTGCTTCGGCAGTCTTCTGCGATTTGACTGTGTCTGTCATAGGATACTGCTGAGTAAGCTGGAACTCTATGGCTTTAGAGGCGCAATTTTGAAATGGCTAACATCGTACCTAACTGACCGCCATCAGAGCGTCCGTTTTCAAGGTGAACTTTCGTCCAAACTAGACATAACCGCCGGTGTACCTCAGAGATCTGTTCTTGGCCCACTTCTATTTTTAATATATGTTAATGATCTGCCTTCTTTCAAACGCAATGGACAGTGCACCTCATTTGCCGATGACACAACAATTTTATGGCATCATAAAAATCCAGACATTCTGAATGATATGATGAATGCTGATCTTCATAACATACAGGAATGGTGCAATGCGAATCGTCTGTCTTTTAATGTGTCGAAAACCAACATTTTAAACTTTAAATATCACATTGATAAAATCTCTCTTGATGGTCAAATAATTAATAACATGACAGAAAACAAGTTCTTGGGAATGTTTGTCGATAATAAGTTAAAATTTAATGTGCATATTAATAACTTGTGCCAGGAACTTAGTTCTGGATGTTATGCTGTTCCAATAACTAGAACTGAGCTAAACGAAACAGTAGCAAGAAATGTTTATTTTTCGGTAATCGAATCACATTTGAGATATGGAATTTGTTTTTGGGGCTCGTACAGCGGTAACTTGTTTCGATCAATTTTCGTCCTGCAGAAACGTGCAATAAGATACCTATACAGCCTAAAGCCACGTGATTCATGTAGATCCATTTTTAAAACAAAAAAAATTCTGACTTTAGCAGGTTTGTTTATTTTGGAATCCGTATGTCTGATGGACCGAAAGCATTTAGAAAGAATTCATACTTTGTCTTTGATGGGCACCCGCAGTTCTTTCTCTATTAGTCTACCTATACCTTCGATAGCCCTAACTAAAAACTCCGTTTTTTATAATTCTAAAAAAATGTTTAATAACCTGCCAGTCAGCGTTTGAAGAATTAGAAGTTACAGATTATTTAGAACTAAGGTTAAAAATTTAATGATCTCTGAATCATTTTGCAATGTTGAAGAATTTCTAGCAAAAAATTTTAATTAAGAGTATCTATATGGGTATTGTGTTTATATATATATATATTTTAGGATGTGTAAATGTGTAATGCAGATTTTTATTTTTATTTTTAATCGAACTTCTTTTATATGGGGTGTATATGTGGTCATTTATTATATTTTAGTCTTGTGTATTGTGTAAATTCTGTTATTTACTATGACGATAAGATCATTTTTCGGTGTGCTGTTTTGTTTTCAAGATTTTTTATATTCTGTGACGTTTTATGACATTAACGTTTTCTTTTAATAATTTAATTCGCTTATTTTAATTGTTTACTTTTAAGAGTTTTGTCATTGGGAAATCTTTTATTCTTTGGACAATAAAGCATATTTTGACTTTGACTTTGACTTCTCCTGCCTCGTTCAACATTCCAAACATTAAAAAAAAATCTCAATTTGACCGTCGTTTACAATACAAAACTGAAATACTTTTGACGCTGAATCCATAACAACTTGCATCCGCAAAAATACAAACCAGTAACAATTACAATTATTTTATGGTTCCCAGCTTGTTCTCCTGTTTCGTAATTGATATTTTATTTCATATCTTAGCTTTTTTGTGCTATCAAAAAAACTTTCTTGCTTGTCGTTTCAGAATCCACATCAATAATTGTCCAAAACTATCTCAATATTTTTCTGTATCTCCTGATTAAAGAATAATGATAATTAGTAATTATTTCAAGCAACAAACTCAAAATAAAATATGAATTATATGTGGTCAAGATCGGAATAAAAAATATTCAGTTTACCAAATTGGAACTGTCTTTAAGAGCGTTGCAAAGCGAGCTGAACCACTATCATGTCTGACGTCATTGATTAAAAATATCGTGCAAAAATAAAATAAATTCTGCCCAATATGTCTTCATGAAGAGTAGACCAACCTCGCCGAACCTTATTTGCTCCTAAAGGAATTGATATTCGCTTATATACAAAAGCGATTTACACAGACTTCTCAAAGGGGAGACTGTCCCATTTTGATTTTTCCGATAATCCTATATCATTTCTTTTATCTTTCTCAACCGACCGAATGCATAATTTCTTTATAGTCGAATTACATACATTTGAAAAATTTCAAATCGATATAAGAGTTAAAATTGATCATAATCGACCGGTAGCATTTGGACTATAAATTACCAAATTATTATATTGCCATCCAAATTACATACACTTGCAAAATGTCAGATCGATAGGACAGTTAGATGCATCTTAAAATTGATTTCCTAGATTTGTTTACATACATATTTAGTTAGCTAGTTGCATGCAAGTAAAGCTGATATATTGATAAGTATTAATAAATAACCTCAAAAGAATAATGCAACCTTGATATATTACGCACTGACCATGTGTATAGTTCAGTAATGACGTAGAGCAGCAGCAGATTGAAGTACTTGCATTTTACTATACATCCTTCGAGTTTCCTAATTTAATAGATGTTAAAATTTTGGTAAACTTATTAGTGGTAGCCTGCAGAAAAGGCAAAACAGCACTTCTTGATTGTTGATTATTCGATTCTGGATGATGCTTGAGATAATTGTAATTCTTATTTAACCCTTAATGTCTTCAATAAATATCGGTTTGAGTTTAAAACTTTAAAAACGATTTTCTGTCTCTGAGAAAATTTAATTTGTATTACATATTAAAAGAATTCTTAAAACTAATGAATTGATAATTGATTGTTTCCAAACTAGATATTAATGAAAACTAAAATTTACGTATTTATTCGTAAATGAGGCATTGTTAAATTTTCTTCTCCGTATTATATTAAGACAGTTGTATCTACATATCCAAACCTATATTTGGGTTGCAATAGAGCTGAGCTTAAAGCAGTTTTTCTCGAAGGTTTCTAACTAACTCAATATGTAACAAACTGTCGCTGTCGCTAAACACTTAGTAGACCCGATGGTTTATGGAAAAGATGCTATGATTTTTATGTTAGCCTGAGGATATATGGATGATAAGACAATCTATTGAAACCATCAAATCCCTAAATATTTCAATAAAGACGTACTACCTCATGCGCAGAAACCAAGAACTACTGTTAGTCTCCTGTCTATAAGTACTCCGAAACTCAGTGTTTTGTTCTGTGGTTAAACGAAGATCCCCAAAGATGCTTTGCAGAAAGTAATTATAATTTGGCCAAGAACTATTATTTCTGAGTTGACACAAGCGTAAACGTTGTGTACTGTGCTGGATAATACGAAAGCTCACTAGGTAAAATAAATAAAAAAAATTCATTATAAGTTACAACTAGGGTGTACAATAGTAACCTGATACGATATACGATACAAGGCTGGAAAGATTACAAACAAATAAAAAAGCTATGCAAAATCATTAATATGTTTTCCCATAAAACTTATATCTACCTATCTTTATAGTTATTTGTAGTTGACTCTTAATTTATAATAGCTCAAATATTTTTGACCAAATTGGTAGCATGGTCTTAAATATTAAAGCACTAAAATATAAAAAAAATACCTTTCATAATATTTCAGAATAAACCCTGTAAACATTAGCTCCGTGATACAAAACTTTTATTTGCCTTATTTAACAACAGTAGAATATTATCCCCAAATTGTTCATCTTCCCAAAATTTAGGTGTTAGAAATTTGTCATAATGTCTTATCTATATATATATATATATATATATATATATATATATATATATATATACAGGGTCAGTGGCGTATTAGAAGTATATGGAGAACGAGTAAAGATATTTACTTGAGATTTGGGTAAGGTTCATACTAAGAAGGGAACTATATTTTAAAAATATTTTCGAAGTTGCGGCGTTGCCAGCTCTATTGCAGACAGACAGGAAGTTTTTTTTTTAAATACAATACCCTGTCTATTATTGCATTGTCAAATTCTACGAACTATTCTGAGCATTTTTTATGTAGTATGTTCTATACCTATTTTGAGCAGTTTTGGAAATAAAAATTATTTTCTAATTTTTAAGGGTCAAATCGGCTTCAATGTAAAACACGATATATTTTTAGAATATTGTCCCAGAATTCTGAAATTTTTATACGAGTTTCCGAACATGTAGGTTAATTGACGGCTGAAGGTATTTTTTAATAAAAGGTTATACAGGGTGTATAAAAATATAGTTTATTCGCGAGGAACAGAATGTCCATAACTCGATTTTTTTTAAATGGAACACCCTGTATATTTTAATTGCATCAAATAGAGAGAGACATTGCCTTTCAAATGACATTAGGTTTTCCTATACCTATCTCTGATGGGTAATGAATTAAATGGCATTTAAAAGAAAAAATCGACCATTTTATTATTTTCTGGAAAAAAAATCTATGTTAAAAGCACTAAATAGACAAGTAAACATTTTTGTCAATAATATATCTATCTTAATGATAACTAAATGAAAATACGTTTGTTGAGATAAATCTATAGTTTAATATTTACAATATGTATTCACAAACGCTTTAGATAAAAAATTAACGATACAACCGAATAAAACAATATTACAAAAATATAGCTAACAACAGAACTATCCCCAAATGAATTGTCAGTAACTGAACTGTTTAAAGTGTCCTCCATTAACTCTGAGGCATTCCAGAACTTGTGTCATTATATGACTCGTTGCTTTTTGAATCTCTTCCGCGGATAATGCCAGCAGTGCTTCTCTTGTCCGATTTAGGAGTTCTTCCTTTGTTTCTACTGGCGTCTGATAAACTATCCCTTTTACCCTGCCCCAAAGATGGAAGTCGAGAGGGGTAAGGTCTGGGGACCTAGGTGGCCAAATCCATGGACCTCGTCGGCCAATCCATCTGTCTTCGAAGATTGTAGTAAGTTCCGCACTTACTTCGTTTGTACAGTGAGCCGGTGCCCCATCTAACTGATACCAGCAGCTCCGGAGTAAGTTCAATGGTAACTCGTCGAGAAAATCAGAAACTGTAGTTTTCAATATTTCCAAATATTTTTCAGAATTTAAATTTTCATCGTAAAAGCAAAACTTTATTTTGTCATTCATCATGAGGCAAAATACATTGAAACCGAACTTGTATTGAAAACCTTTTTCTCTGATAAAATAAGGATTTTCTTTGGACCAAAAATGTGAATTTCTTCTGTTAAAAATCCCTTCTTTAGTGAATTTGCTCTCATCCGTCCAAATAACTTTTTTTAAAACGTTGGGATCTTCTTGTGTACGCATCAGGATCATTTCGCAGTATGCGACGCGCTGAGGAGGATCAGTAGGCTCTAAAGCCTGGGCTGTTATAAATTTATAATTATGCATTCTATGTTTGTGCAAAATTCTTTCCACCGATTTGTAAGAAATGCCTAAATCTCTCTGCGCTATTAATTGATGCGTGAGGGTATGTATGGAATAAGACAAAACAGTAATTTCATTGTCTTCGTTACCTGTTACAGGTTTGACTTTGAAGTCTTGGTCTTTTAACATTATTGTACTCTCTGTAATTCTTCTCTAGTCTTTTAAACTTTTTCTCGTTCATTGGGACAGAATCTGGATAAAGTTGATTAAATTGTCTACATGTTCTTGATATTATTTTATCACATTGACCGTGTACATAAAACAAATTTATAATTTCTACACTTGAGTAAGAATTTGCCATTTTTAATTAGTGAATTTTTGACAACTATGCATATTAAAAACAAATGTTCTCTGTTTGGTTTCCTGGGAGATGACAGGCGTGCACAGCCTACTAGCTAAATAATCTTTCGTTTTACGAGATATTATTCGTGCTTCTACTAAATGGCATCTAATTAATTAATCATCAGCGATGCTAATACTATTGAAAGGTAATTTTTTCTCTGTTGGATGCAACAAAAATATACAGGGTGTTCCATCGTGAGTATTGTTTTATTCGGTAGTATCGTTAATTTTTTATCAAAAGCGTTTGTGAATACATATTGTTACTATTAAATTATCGATTTTTCTCAAGAAAAGTATTTTCATTTAGGTATCATTAAGACAAATATACGTAGAAATAACTTGCCAGTATTTGACAAAAATGTTTACTTCTCTATTCAGTGCGCTTAAAATAGATTTTTTTTACAGAAAATACTAAAATGGTCGATTTTTTTTTAAAATGCCACTTAGTTCATTACCCATCAGAGATAGGTATAGGAATACCTAATGTCATTTGAAAGGCAATGTCTCTCTCTATTTGATGCAATTAAAATATACAGGGTGTTCCATTTAAAAAATCGAGTTATGAACATTTCTGTTCGTCGCGAATAAACTATATTTTTATACACCCTGTATAACTTTTAATTAAAAATTACCTTGAGTCGTCAATTAACCTACATGTTCGGAAACTCGTATAAAAATTTCAGAATTCTGGGACAACGTTCTAAAAATATATCGTGTTTTACATTGAACTCGATATGACCCTTAAACATTAGAAAATAATTTTTATTTCAGAAACCTCTCAAATTAGGTATAGGACATACTACATAAAAAATGCTCAGAATAATACATAGAATTTGACAATGCAATAATATACAGGGTATTGTATTTAAAAAAAGAAACTTTCTGTCTGTCTGCAATAGAGCTGGCAACGCCGCAACTTCGAAATTATTTTTAAAATAAAGTTCACTTCTTAGTATGAAACTTACCCAAATCTCAAGTAAATATCTTTACTTGTTCTCCATATACTTCTAATACGCCACTGAGTTTGGCGAACCCTGTATATATATATATATATATATCCAACAAAATCCATTCATCTCTATTCGGACGTTATATTTTTAAACGTATTCCGAAAATTACTTAACTTAAACGATTGCTTCCCTCTACTTTCACTTTCTCAAAATTATCCCTTTTAAATATTAGGTGTAGAATTCTATTTTAATATAAGAAAATCAATACTTAAATTTTTCGATATACAATGTAACACACCCGATCACAGATGACGCTACTGCCATAACTCGGCGAATTAAAGTAAGCAGTTTTACATCAATAGAGAATTTATATCGAAGAGAAATATTTTAAATTTATTCTTGTCTCAAACTATTTAGAGTGACTTGCAAACTTTATATTATCAATAGTTCTGAAAGATAAATGAGATTCTAGGTGGTGCTGATTTTGCTCCAAATTTTATGTTTTACGAGAGAACTTTCAATCATTTTTTTCTAATAACATGTATTTATTATAAATAATGTGTAAGAAGTAAGAACATAACTTTAAATACTTTAGTTCTGCTAATATTATTAGATATATTTCTGTTATTTAATTGAATATTCGTTTCTGTATATGATTAAGTTTTAATTTTATAATAAGAAAACTAGACCATTTATATATCTTTATTTAAATGCAGAATAAAAGGCATAGTTATATTATTTTATTTGTCAATGCCTAATGTTTATAACTCACCTAATACAGACATCTGCTATTTGAATTAAATGTGTGATAATCTCTTGGCGTTAAAATCAGCCTATATTATTTCTTGAACCCACAATAATGTTTGTCTGGGATATGGGTTATATAATATTTCAAATCTATCTAATTATCGGAGATAATTAATAACATTTTTCTTCCCTGTAACGTGCTAATGCAGTTGGCTGAAATTTATAATTTTAGGTTATATGTCTGCGTGTCAATTGACACATGCTTCTAGACTGTCAGTTTAGGAGCTGTGTGAAGAATAGTTGTTCCGTTGTTGCCAAATTTCGGTTTAATTTTATCCTCTTGACCGGATTACATTTATCATTGCCTAGTTTTTGAGTTGCTTTGTCTGACTTGAAAAATTTTGTGCGCGCCCGAAAGACTTCAATTAGTTAGCATGCGCTGGATATTGTCTTTAAACTAAAGGAAACTATTTAATTTTCAGGTTTCACCAGGTGAAAATCGTTGTTCTGGTTGATTTAATTAAAAATAGTTATTTATATAAAAGATCTCCTTTATTTTTAGTTACATTTTGGCCTGCATCTCACGTTGTCTCTGGTACTGTTGATATTTTGTGAGCGTCCTTTGATTTAAATAGGAATGGGAGTCAGTTATTTAGATATTAGCTCATAATAGTTCTTATTTTTGACGTTTTTCCTAAATTTGTCAATTGTTTTGAGATTTATATCTTACTATATTTTTCTCAAGTAGGGATTCTTGCTGAAGGATTTTCTTTATAAACATGTAAATATAATTTTTTTTATATATGTAATTAATATTATATCATTCTAGAGCTTTGGGAGTCAAGAAGTTATAATTTACTAAGGTTTTGCTGTGTTTGATCGTTGTCGATATGCAATTTAATTATATAATTTCGTTAAATAAAACGATTTTAAGGCAACGCCTTGGATAGACTAAACCTTCTTGATTTTTGTTTGCAATAATTTCAATTAATCTCTAAAAAATAATCAATTACATATTGCTGTGTCAGAATAAAACTAACTCTTCATTAACTGCAGATTTTGATTTTATTTGGGTTGGATTAACATTTCATGTATTTTTTAATTAAAATAAATAAATTTAATTTTGGAATTAATTTAATTAAATTTAAAAAAAATTATTTTTATGTATTTAAGGTGAAATCTTTGCGATATTTTCAAAAACATATGCAGGGCTGCTGAACATGAAGAATAGACCTGAAGTCAATAACACGTACGAAAAGGAGAGAAGACAGTGACAATTAAAAAAATAGGACTATATACAATATAGCCAATGGATTAACGAATCTATATTTATATCTTTTCCAATGTAGTTTCTTTACTATTTTCAACGATTTATAATTTAATTTAATAAAATTATAGTTGATTATATAAAATTCACGGTAATTTTCTTTTTGAGAATTTTCCAAGGACATTGTATTGGAAATAAAATCTAGGTGCAGCATTTTTATTTTATATGTATATAGAATAAGATAAGGTTGCAAAAGTAAATTTTTTTTTTATATTAAATATTTTTATTTTTAACTTTGTAAATAATACTAATTTTTTACATTGTAAACATTGCTAAAAATACTACATAAAATGTCGTGTTGTTTTTTTTAGTTAATTTTAAGTTACAATGGTGGTCTTTTCTCAACGGTTAGTAAATATACAGCGTAATCCCAAAAAGTTTTACCTATATTAAATTTTTTTATTGATTTCTCAGAAAATGTTATTTTTGATAAAAGTTGGTGCATAAAATTAAATAAGTTTGACGATACCAAATTAAGGTCATATATGCAGGTTTCTAAAAAAATAAAAAAAGTTATTTTGAAAAACTGACACGTTTTAAAAATTGAGTTTCTATGATAGAATTATATGTCACGGAATTTCTTAAAAAGTCAAGTATATTCTTTTATTTTATTTACAATTAAAGAGATATTCAGGCTCAGTTTCAATTTTTGGACCTAAGTCTGTTTAACTGTAAGTGATATGAAAAACTGTACTTAGCTTTTTGTTATGAAATTTTTATACGCTATAATTTTAGTAATATAAACAATAATACAACAGGAACTCTGATTAAATTAAAACATTTATAAGATTAAAAAACTAGCATGTCAAGTAATAAAAAAAAACAATGATGTAACAACACTTCCCACAATTATTGAATAGAAATGAATATCAGACAAAAACTATACAAACAGAAGATCCCAAAAGCAATATACAACATAAACAATCATAAATATTATATATAACTACATAGCATTTGTAAATTAAATGTTTTAAAATTATCTATATAATTTTTTTCTTTGAGAAAGTAATCTTGTTTTTCAGTTTTAATTTTGTCTGTCTTTGATTTGCTCACTTGCTCCATCTTTGCACCAAATCGCTTCTTAAATCTTAAAACGATGATAATTAGTATTAAAGCCCAATTTGTTTAATTATGCAACATACTTATCATAAGTATCATCCAAAGTTTGAAAGTGAATTAGTTTCGATCTCCCTCGTGTTTTTTTTGTCATCTGGTACCCCGAGGTTACACCCGTTTTTTTTTGAAAAAGTGGTCAATTTCATCAGTACGTTGATTCTTAATAGTCCTTCGGCAAGCATTTCAGCAACATATCCTAAAACAGGATCGCTTCCCTGCCTTTACTGAAGTAAACATATCATAGGGTTTACAGATGGTATGCAATGCAAAACTTGCAAACTAAACAGTATAAAGTTTTGCATTCTAACTCGCTTAATTTATTATAAGGAACACTATAATACTCATCGCCTATTGAAGACCTTACCTGATGTTCTCCAATATCTGTTTCCGTAACCTTGGTCTTATCTATGGTTTCTGCCATTTTGTGCGCTTTTACAATAACTTTATCGTGGTAATTGTCTAAATGTGGGCGCTCTATAGTTAAAATTCTATTCCACATTTTTGCATCTACCAAGTTTTCAATTTCATCTAGAACTATGTCTATAGCGATAATTGCGTTCATCTTCAATTTATTTGTTTTAAGAATATTATTTAAGCTTTCATTACATATTAGTATTTACTCCTGCTTAAGTCGATTGCAATTGACTTATATAGCAATTCATTCTTCTCTTTGGTAATAACAAGCAAAAATAATTATATTATTGCTCTCTCGTTAAGAGAAACTAACAGGTAAAGTATTGACAACTTACCTTTTGAGATAATTCAAAAAAATATAGTATTTTAGCTTCTTGCAAACATTCAAAATAATTTTTAGACAGTCCAACAAATTTTTCTACCTTGGTTTCAGTCAAGATTTTTTTCATATCTTCATGCTCTTCTCGATCTCATCATTTTTAATCCACAAAAAAATATAGTATAATGGCGGTATAATACTAGTTTCCTACCGTTTTAAAAATTTTTATTCATAAAATTCTATATTTTGAGATGTTTAAAGTTCTTAATTTTAACATATTTATACCTATTTAAAACTTTCTTGAATAATCCAGTTTTTAGTAACATGCCAGCTTTACAAGACCCTTCTTGACGTTGCTTTCATTCCCTCACCCATGCGTTACAATACTTTGGATCATCATCAGTCATGAAATAGTCAGCCTTTCAATATGGCAACGAAGAAATCAATCTATTTGATTTGATATACATAAATAATCATCAGAACTTCTCACATTTCTTTGGTATCAGAGAGCAAATTTGTAAAGCAAATAAATAATATTTTAAAAATTATCTGATGTTGGTTGACTTGCAAAAGTTTCGTAATGCTGATATACTCATTAGTCGATAACAACGAGAAAGTGTCGATTTTATTTAAATAGTTTTCTCACTACTTAACAAAAACTATTAGGAACAATAAACCTAAATTTCAAAAATACATATAATAGATACATTGCAATCACATCTTTAATTATACTTATAATAATAAATGTAATAAAACACATTAATGGTAATTAATAGAAACAATATAAGGAAGTAATAAAGTTTAAATAAATCAAAATTTAGTCACAGAAAGCAAAACGAAACATACAAATATATAGTTTCAACGTTATATCGCAAAGAAGGATCCTGGAGGTCCCCTAAGCACCGAACATATTTTTAAACTATGCCCTAAGTTCTTCGCCTTTATTTTAAATCCTCGGGTACGGACCGAAGAGAAAATATTGGGCGGCGCCCCTTATTTCTTCAATAGGCCTGTCTGATGTAAGTTTAAAAAATTAACTAATTGATTACACTTGTTACCACCGCTACTTAGTTAGGATAGTCGGAGGCGATTCGTAGGTTCGTAATAATTTTCAGACTTATATATGGGCCACCAACTATAGTAATTGGACATAAAATAGAAAATAAAAGATAATAGATCAATACACTGTTCTGTAATCAAGTTCAATGGACCAAAGATAATTTAAGCTTTAATTATAATCTTAATTTAGGATAACCTGAAAGTCAAAAGATCAATACAAAAGAAACAAGTTAATTTTAAAAACACTTAAATTTAATATCTGAAAATCTACAGTATGCCATAACATATTTTATATCAACAATAACAGAATGAATCACAATACAAGGTTCTAGCTATACCAATTGTAAATCTACCCAATCAAATAGTGAACGTATCCAATCTTAAATTTCAATAGGTGAAACTTTATAAAAAAATATTAATTTAATTCAAATATCCAAAATATCAAAATATGTTACATAAGGTAGCAAATACTACAACTTTTAACTCAAAAGTGAAATAAACCAGTATTTGGTTATTTATTTTCCAAATATACATATAATTGTGCAACTGTGATTTATGCGCTTAATCAAATTTTAACCAAAATTTAGCATAGACGTAAAGGACTAGGCCTTATTTAGCTACTCAATAATAAAACTATGTTAAGCAGAATGACATTAGTGGAATAAACAAATGTTTTAAAAAAATAAATATACCCAGTTATAATAAGGTTAATTATGTGTCTTTTTAAGCAGAACGATTTTAATGGAAATACAAAATGTTTTGGCACACAGGTATAAAAAAACATTTAATTATCTAAATTTGTGAGGCAGAATGGCAAGAATAGAGTTAACAAAATTTGTAAGCACTCAGCTATAAGAAAATAAGTCTATAAAACATGTCAATATTGTAAAATTGCAATATATATGTCAAAAGGCTAATAATAACTAACGACCCAATATATGTTGGGTTGTTTTTGAACTAAAAATTAGTTAAACTCTTAAGATGTAAGAAGTCTTAACTTATTTGAATGCCAAAAGGTATAAATAACTTAAAAGCCAATGCCAAAAAATTAGTGAAACTTTTAAGCTGTTAGAAATCTATATTTCATTTATTTGAATGCCAAAGGTTAATAATAACTTAGAACCCAATATATGTTCGTTTGTTCTTGAACTAAAAATAAAACTATTCAACAGAATTACATATCTCACTAAGCCCCAATCAATCACAACACGGCAGACGGAAAACTATCCCAGTTTCTTCTGAACATCTAAAAATCTTCTCCGGAGTACTCTGCAACTTTAGGAAAAACACCTGTACTGTAGACTCTTCAGTCTTCTTCAGATACAGTTTCAATCCAAGATAATTTAAGTAAAGTTATCATGATAATTTCGGTGCTTTTAAATCCTTGAGTATTAAAATATAAATTTGTATTAAATATAAATTAAGAAATCTTTAAGGTATTTAAATAAAATCTTGCATTATTCAAATTTTAAAAAAATCGGCGATCGATCCAAAATCAACAGAACTTTGGTTTAACAACATTAATAGAAAGTCGATTGTTCTTTAATTAAAAGAGAGTTGACTATTCTTTAATTAAAAAGCCTGAAACAAAGAAAAATCACGTGTCAGCTACACGTACAGAAAATGGCATCCTGTGAAGAATCTTTTACCTGTTCTTCTGGCTTATATTTCACTTAGTTGAATTTCTGACTGCATTACTTGCATATACGAAGATTTGAACGAGATCATTATTATTTGTGCAACTAAACCGACAAAGTCGCGTGCTACCTCTACGCCACAAAATCACAAAAAAAATGCATAATTGAGCATGTCAGTCAACTGGCTCCTGCTAAAATTCAAGGAAAAGAGGGCGATCAGTCCTGGCTAGCGAAAATACATAAGCTCCAGTAGTGACAAAAAACAATAACAATTGAACTCTCGCATTCGGCAATTTACTTTCCAATGTACCCAATCACGATTCTATCCACTAAGAGTGTTGTATATATAAAAAAACAGTGTTGAATACATGTGATCGTGGTTAAGCTTTGAGAAAATGAAAGAGTATTAATAATAATAATTGGATTTATTTTTAAGATAAAATGAATAAATTTGCAAATAAGTTGTAAAGAACATAAAATGATTGCGAATTGGCTGCAATTAATTTATATTAGGCTCGGAGTATATTATAACTAACTTCAAATTTCTTAACCTTTTTTCCGTCCTTATTTTACTATAAAAGAACTGCATTTTATGAAAGACGGAAACCTTTAAAAACCCATAAATTGTATCAAAGGTCAGAAATAAAAATAAACGAAAAAGAAGTAGTTTCTGTGTGGAATTTAAATCTTCCAAAACTTTGACCCACGCGGCCATCCTAGCTACACAGAAAGTTGTGTGTATATTATTCTAACTGGAAGTAATACTTTATATTTATTCTTTTATGGATTTTTGGCTTAATAGCATTAATAGTTTCCGAGCAATTTTTTGTTGTAAAACCTACTAGGTATAAGTTTTAATATCCAGAGCCTTGTCGCTTTTAATCTATTTTATGATGAGAAAAACATTGAAGTGTGTAAGACACATTAAATAATAAAAAGAAAAGGTTATTACCTCTTTGAACTTTATTTTTCACACTATATCAATAAATTAATTTTTTAAACAATATGTAATAAAACATACTTAATTTGCATGAAATTAAGATAATTAGCAACAGAAATTTTCCAGTTTGATTTAAAATTTCGGGCCTTTATACTTTATTTTCACAATATTTAATTTTTTCTAGTATTATTTTCCATTAATTTTCACATGCAAACAAAAATTTCTAGTTAGTATGAGTATGTTTCAGTATCGGACAATATACGAATACATTTTTGCCGTTTAAATATATCTAAATTATCCATATAAACTAATGAAGCAGTATCCAGGAAGGAAAAAAAAGAAACTCAAATGGTTTTCATTTAAATACACGTAACCCGTATTTTTGCTTAAACTGACGAGTGGTAAAAGCAAATGTAAGAGAGTGCAGAGTACTTTTGTTTTTCTCCTGTAAGAAATGAACATAAATAGATATTCGATAGTGAGGGTTCGCAAACTTTCTCGTCCATATAAACCAAAGTTTACTGAATAAAAATATAAGTTGCCGCACTGGGCCGTCGGCACTTTGAAAATCGCAGATAAAAGGCGAGCCGCCTAGTTTCAAACCCCATCAACACTGGCTCCTGTTACCGAGCTGTTTAAAATAGTTTGGCTTCGCGCTACGAATTTTTGTCTACCAGGGAATTTCAAAAAAATAAATAATTACTTTAGCAAAAAATTATTGAAATGTATTTTGTCGTCGGACTAGTTTAATATATAAAATTGCAGTTTTAAATGTTAGTTAAATATAGTGAATTTAATATTAAATTGTTACTTATCTGCTAGTCGAATTTAAGAATACAATATTGTCATTATAAAAATAAAAAAATCGGTAAATTTACTTTACCCGGAACTTCCCTCGTATGATTTTTTTCCATTTGTTCGAAATAGTAAAGTGTATATTTTGCCATTTTCTTTCTGCCTATGTCACACTTAACTTTTGGGCATAATTTAAAATAAACTCAATAAATAGTTTTCACATTGACACATATTCCACCATTTTGTTATGTCATATTGAATTCGTACCAGTTTATCCCATTTACACATTTAATTTTTCTGCATTTAATTTTAATTAATTTATATCAATTGAACAAGTTTTTTTACGATGATTTTTTGAAAAAGGTCTTTACATATTCCGTTGGTCCGGACTGATAATATGGGTTTCACGCAGGATATAGAATCTGTGTTCTGAGCATGCAACAATAAAGTTGGGAAACATCGACAATTTAAAAAAAGACTTGCAATTGCAATTGTCGAGAAAAGGTAATTGCAATGGGCAATTACCTTTTCTCGACACGTTAGTTATTAGAAATAACGATAAATTAGAATTTGATATTAATAGGAAATTTACTAATCCTGATAGGCATATAACATCCGACTCATTTCATTGCCGTCAACACAAAATGGCAGCATTCCATTTCTCACAGGTTAGTCAATTTTCCATTAAGAAAAGAACGTTTTAACAATGAAATGAATCGGATTAAAAATATAGCTAAAAGTAATGGATATAATGATAATTTTGTACATAAATTAGTAAATAGACATAAGCATAAGAAAATGTTAAAACATGCCACTACTCTTCAAACAGCCGAGGCTTCCAATAAATTTATAGTAATCCCATATGATCCCAGATATACGAGAGGTCTTGAAAAAGTATTTAAAAACGTAGGTTTTAGAGTAGCCTACAAAACGGAGAACAGTTTGAAAAATCTCGTAGTGTGGTTAGAACTCTTGTATTTTGATCTATCTTCCACCACAGGTTCCAGTGTTAGGACTCAGTAAACTTTGATATAAACAATGTAAATGGTAAAAACCTGTTTATAAGCAGATTTCATATAGAGGGTATTTACAAACCTTGGCTAAAAGCAAATAGAACTCGTAAACAAATGTGAAAAAATCAGGTATCTGTTGCCACACTTTTCTTTGAGTTTTTCTTTTGAAGAAATCACAGCGATGGCGTGAGGGTGAAATAATTTTCATGTGTTTTTTAAAATAAATTGGGTAAAAACGGTAAGCAGGTATTTTTATTTACTTAGCTAAATTAATTTATATTAAATAACGACTAACCCTGGTTAATATTACAAATAAACTCAGCACTGCCGAAAAAACCTCTGTTGATTATTTTTTTTACACCACGCTTAATTTCAAAATGTTGTTTACTTCAAAACAGTTGAAATATGTCATAATGTAGATAATTAAAAATATTTTAAGTTATTTCTAGTTACAAATAAATTTGTATTCAACTAGCTATTTTCATATTAAACAATAATTTATGTATAAACAGCAATAAAAAATGGCATAAAGCAGCTTTTCAAAGTTATTTCACATTATGTCGTGTTGAAACCTTTTCTCAGCAATGGTATTAATTTATTTACGTGTCATTATTCTTTAACAATGACTTGCAGCTCTGCATTTCATCCATAATAATGAATGACAAATGAGATTCCGTCTAAAGATTGATGTTGCCTCGGCTCTTAGCCGTTTTGTTTTGCACGTTCGAGCAGATTTGAATGAAGAGGGCTTTAAAAGCGATTATAAAATTTTTGCTTTATTTTGACTAAAAGTCAATGAATAAACCAATATTTTTGCTATACTGCATCAATTAACATGGAGAGCGAAGTAACAAAAAAAGCATACACCCATTTCGCTTGTTTTATTGTAGTTTTAGTTTTAGCCTGAACTCCATGACCCAGATTTTAACACAATATAGAAGTATCGATATTACCAGCTTACACAAATATTTCTTAACTTTAACATAAATAACAATAATTTAAATACATCTATTTCGATAGTTCCAACAAAAAAAATTGTTTATTTGAAAAAGTGTCTAATTAAATTGATAGCAGCCCCTGTTTAAAACACTTTACTTATAAGATGACAGTCAGTAAAACGAAATTATAGCGAGTTAAAACAAGTGAGTATCTAGATTTTTTAGAGCAATTTTAAAGTCTATTACTACAGCGAAAAGAAT
The DNA here is from genome assembly GCA_030620095.1 of Kuschelorhynchus macadamiae. Taxonomy (NCBI): domain Eukaryota; kingdom Metazoa; phylum Arthropoda; class Insecta; order Coleoptera; family Curculionidae; genus Kuschelorhynchus; species Kuschelorhynchus macadamiae. The sequence continues at coordinate 1,989,927 of JAUTXW010001244.1, read as the reverse complement.
TGCAGGCCTACGTCAGCAAGCATTTAATAAAAAAAACTGACGTAAATTTTATTTAACTTAAACTTATACAATTTTAATGATCTGCGTAAGGTGAAACAAAATGGTATTTTAAAAAATCATTGTTAAAATCTGCTACCTAATTGATTTCAAATTATAACATAAAAAATAATAAGGTTTACTTCATTTTCAATAAAAATTATAAATAAAAAAAAACATTTAAAAACATAGCATCAAAGCTTTCAAAGATAGACATAATTAAGAATAATGTAGCGAAAGTAAACTAACGGGTAGAAGAGACATACAAAACAAACAATGACAACCTGAAGAAATTCTGCCGCAAGGCAATCCTTCCTAAAAATGTTTCGGTTTTCCCATTCCTGTTAACTATTGTCAATACTTTTTAGACTAAAAAAGTTCTCAATTAAATTGTATCCAGATTTTTAAGTTAATGAATTGTTTATTATTTGATTATATAACATAAAGTAACTAACATTGACATTCAGAAGGAAACTGCAATGAGAAGAAGCCCTACAACAGCCAGAGAGGCTACAAGAACAGGTAGTCACACGGTTATAAAAGCAGCTAGGCCCAGAAGAGGCCGAGGAAGGTTCCGTGATCAATCAATCAAAGAGGACGACTCGTGTGAGGCCAAAGCAACCCAAATGAGCCAAAAAATATATTCAGGGATATAGAACGCGAGATTTCAGTCCATCAAATAGGAGACAATAGGACCATCTCTAACACAACTATTGTAGATGCAACGGCGAGCGACAACAAGGGAACAGTACCGCAGTTCATCAGCTTACCAATCTTTCATCTATACAAGGACGATGCGACAGAATTTATGAGAGGCTACGAAAGGCAAACGGATGAAATGACGTATTGGAAATAGCCTACTTCGAGATATTCCTAGATGGAACAGCCAATCTTTGGTCCAGGAATAGAAAAGGATGTCATCCCTGACAAAGGGTGGAAGTGTTGTAATACCTGATTTTTTACATTAAAATACGTCGAAGATACCCCAAATTAAGGCCAAATAAAAAAATAATGATTCCTATACTAATGTACATAATAGATAATGGATATCCGGCCAAATAACCATCTTCTTCGCAGAACAAAGTAAATTCATACAATCGCAAAATCCAATGAGAACGCAGGACGCGTTAAGAATCGACCAATCAGAACACACCACGCCAAACTTCGCCAGACAAGCTTAGTTGGCGTCAGTAAAATTCCAATTTTCAATCCAATTTTAAAAATACTTAGAAATTAGCTACGACGATGAAACTTGGTGGAAATACGTAGCTTTTCATGCGCTTCACGCCTGTGGATTTTCATTTCGATATCTCAATTATTTCTTATGATTACAAATTTGACCTACTTTTTCAAAAATCTCAAATTTAATATTTTTACTGAAAAACCACTTTTTGTGAAAGCTCTTATCGATGGAAACACACTGATAAAAGAATCATCAAAATCCATCAAGAAATTATAATAATAATAATAACTTAAAAAATTCGTTAACACGCCTTGAAAATCTCATACATGTAAATAAACTTTTTTCCGTTTGATATTGGCCAAGAGCTGTAATGCAATTTTGAAAGCATTAACTAAGTGTACATTTTCTGAAAATTTTAAGTAAATAACTTAATCCCCGAGGGAAGAATCAATAAAAGAAAATTCAAAATTTGAGACAGTTCATTCCCCGAAAGGACGCCACATCCATATCTCGGAAACTAATAAGTTTCTCGAAAAAAGTCACTCTTCATAAAAGACTCCAAATGATAAAAAATACCTGATACCAAAATTTCAGCTTTGTAGGTAAAAACTAAAAAAGTTAATTTTTAAATTTCCACTTTTGGACAAAAAATTAAATTTTTAAGTATCGGAATCGGAGTTTTGCTAAACGTTAGCCGCTAATAAAAGAAAATTTTTTATAATAAACCCCATCACAAAAAAATCAACTAGAAACCAAAAAAACAGGCCTCGGAATCAGAGCACCGGGTCCTGCCGAAAAGTTCCAATATCTAAAAAACCACTGATAGTAAAAATCCCAAACTTTCACGGAATGATTAACAAAATATAATACAACGTTTAAAATACATTTTTAAGTCATACGAATTTTTTCGGAAAAAATTAAAAATACTGAAACTGTGCCAGAATGCAGATAAAATAATGCCCATTGCGTGAAAAATACAGAAATTTCAAAATACAAAAAAAACCATGATTCCTGTAGGAGTTTAAAGTATCTCATCTCCTGAGATGTGAAAAGTAAAAATTTTTATTGCACACTGAGGAAAATTGTCGACAGTTTCGTTCACCGGACTCCGCCTAAAATGGCTGTCATTGGTCTAGAGTTACAGGAAAACAGTAACCGTGACGTCGGCAGGATGTTCATATAAATATAGACCGAAATTCTTTAGCAGATCCCGATTTGAACTCGTTAGTGACACATGATTTAATAGCCCTTCTTAGTCACCGGTTGAAATTAATTTGTGCGTTTTTTAATTGCCAATTGATCTATGCTCCAGTAGGGGGTACCTGGAAGAAAAAATACTGGCTGTATAAATTGCGCGCAGAAACAAAGGGTAAGCCAAGTCTCTGGTCTCCTTCTCTTAAGCGTTCATCAAGCCTAGTTCATCTCCAGATACAGGTCCTTCCTCTAAATAACTCACAGAATTTTAGCTAAAAGTGTTCAAGTGTAATTGTTTAAAATTTGTGCTTCTTGGCGTAATTGTCATTATTAGAATTTTTTTGCAATTTTTGAAACGTAACATTTTGCTCAACTTTTTAAAACTTGCATATTTTGACTTTGATTTGCTCTATAATATTTTGATATTTTAAACCTGATAATTACTAAAAAAGTGAAAAAAGTGTCCATATTATCTCAAAGAGACCTGGTAACGAACAAATTAAAAAATATATACACAAAGTCTAGGTCTCAGTCGGAAATAAGTTTATAAATTAAGAATAGGTTACATGTTTCACCCGAACGGGCAGCATGAGACCATAAACAAAACACATTTTACAAAGTACATAAAACAAACATAACCAAACAAGAAAAAGATAATTACTTGTGACGATTATTAACAATTGTGATTTTTGCATATTTGTGACTTAAGTATTTACCAATTTTAATTGTAATATTTTTGCAACTTGATAGTGACTATTTGCTCTATTTTGTCTTGTACATTTTTGTCATCTACCCTTGCTTGGGCGAATCACATTTTTTCTGAATTTGACTTTGCAAAAAATTAATTGGATTTTCTCTAATCACATTAATTTGTAAAAACTAGTTTAAACTTTTAATCGTTGTTATAATAATTAACCTTGATTTTGTAATTTTAGAATAGGGTTTAGTTTTAGTGCGCTTGGTGAATCCGTTCTTATTAAAACTGAAACTTTCTCATCCAGAGATTTTGGCACGTCAGCTCAATCTCTCCTGAGTGAGGAGGATTGTTAATTATAGGGGTAATTAGAACAACCGTGCTCTTTTTAATTTTGATTATTTTTCTGTTTATATTTTATATACATTTGGCGGCACCGGCGTGACCCGGGTGGATTTTAGATAGGGAGACAAGCTTGATTTTTTGAGAATATCTTTTTTTTTTAGTTAAAGTTGTTAAACTTTTTTAAAAATCTGCTAATTTTTTGAGTTTACTATTTTTTGCATTTTACCGATTTTCATATTTAACTATTACTTATTTTATTATTCATATTAATATATTTTTATATGAGTAGGAAAAAGATATTCGTTTATTTAGTTTTTCTAGATTAAGTTATTTTCTGTAAATTTGATTTTCACAAAAGTTGTTACACGTAAAAGGACTTGAGCTAATTGCAGTCATTAGTGACCATAACAGATACTAGTGATTTTTTATTTTTTCCTGAATAAAACTATTTTGAAAAAACTACAAAACAGTGTACAAGTGAATTCTGTGGAATTACTTGTTTTAGTGGAAAACTGTTTAACTTTAAACTTTAAAGCTAAACATTAAACGTACAAAGTAAGCACGTATACTGAACACTAAAAGTGACAGTGCAAAAAGTGATTTCTTGAACATTTACGACTCGAAATCAAAAGGTGAAATACTTAAAGGTGTATAGACTTAGTAAAGCCTACACACGGTGTAAAAAAACATAGTAAAAAGCAGGACTTTTTAAGTAAATAAATCCTTAAGATTTTTGTAACTTTGTATATCAGGCTAAGTGATAGGCATCCACTCGGTAACGTTATTTAGTTTAAGATCTGACTTTACCATGTGACTGACCGCCCGTTGCTACCTAATTTTTTTTTGTTCAGTGTATCTGGATTTTGAAAAATTAAAATTAATTTTCTTATACTGTCTTTCATGGCTATTCTAACTTCTGGAGGGGTTTCTATAGAAAGTATGACAGTTAACTCTATGCCTAGCAACTAGATCCCCCTTTCTGAGCAAAGGCTCACTCTTTTGTTTGGCGAGGGGAACAAACATCCTAAAGTCCCTCGGGTGAGTGATGGGTGCTCGACAAGCTTATTAAGCTTGCCGTTAACAGCCCCTGAACATTACACTCGACATGACAAAAGCTATAGAACCTATAAGTACAAGACCTTCTCCGGAGCTACTTACTTGGAGAACGACTCCATGGAAATACCTGGAGCTAGGGACTATCCAGATAATGAACATTCCCTAATAAATAAACCTAAACCCAAAAATCTAAATGTAACATTTGTGAATGAAAATAAAACTACAGAAAATAGGGAAAGTATATTGCTCGACAACGTTCGCCTACAGCGCGATTCTCTACGTACGATTTTTAATGATAGTTCTTTAGAGTTACGAACACCCAAAATAGACCTTAAGTCTCCAGTATCTTTATTAGATTTTAATTTTTCTCTCCCGGAAAATACTCAGAATTCAGGAAGGGCAATTGACCTTGTCTCTATTTGCGATGGGGACTTGGATATTGAATTGGACCGCAGGTCCGGACTCACAAATTTTAATTATGAAAATTTAGCTACAGGACATAATATTAATAATTTTTCCAAAAATAAACACGACCTAATAGAACATGGCATCCCTGGTGGGGAAACTACCAGTAAGATGACTGTGTTCGGCAATAAAAATAATAATTTTTCAAAATTAAACTGGCATATAATAAAACAGAAGTACATATATAACGATTTCAGTAAAGAATTTAAAAACGCATTAAAGAAAAAGACAGAAGAATGAAAACAGAAAGCAGTTAAAAATTATCTCTAATTGTGGTCATATCCGGATTACATGAATTGCCAGAAGAAAAGAAAAAGTACAAGACGCACAACAACGAAAACAAAATCAACCAGGAGGACGAAAAAACTACCTACGACGTATATCAACAAACAGTAAGAAAACGAGTGATAGAGCAACACGAGAAATTTCAGGAACTATCAGGAGTTACAATTGTGTTTTGTGCTACATCAAAGGAAAAAGGAAAGAAATATATTCAAAACAGCTGCAAAGTTTTATACCTAAACTAAGAAAAAATACCTTCAAATCAGTAGGAGATGTTTCAGTGATTAGAAGAAGAATAATGGTCAAAGCCATAGGGCTGCATATAAGAGGCAGCAAAGAAAGAATTTTGTGTTTTATTTTCAGAGATCAAAATCTCCAGATATTTGTCGTCAAAGTGCTCCGATCCTCGGTAAATCTCCAAAAAGAAGTATCAGCAATGATGAACATCTGTGACAGAGAACCCACAGAGAGCTCTTGAGAAGCTGAGGCTCCAAAGAAGACTATACTAAAAACCACAATAAAACAAAATCAATACATTTAAATATACTCGAAGATACCAAAGAAGACAATTGTACTACAAGCTACAACGTCGATATAACCCGGACTAGTTAGCAAGAAAACAACTAACAATAATGTCACACATTCACGAAAACAAAAATAAGCTTTGGCTAAATGTTCATTCTAAATTAAGATGCCCAATCAAAATATAGAAGGTACCACAGTAGCTGTTTGGAATTATTATTAAAACATATAGTTTATTTTACTATTAATCAAAGCATCATCCATTTTCATGTTTTTTAATTATTATGAACATACCATAATCCGAATCGTAAATATTATAATCAATACAAAGCAATTAATACAATAATTCATTCCTATATCTACATTTCTTTGAACTTTTCCGCGCATGTGTAAAAACTCCATAAGCCTAGCAAAGGAAGAAGGGAGTGTCAAGAGTCGTCCATTATGGTAGAAAAGGTGTATCTAAGCATAACCAGTTCTCATAATCACATTTAACCATTTTCTCCAATTTCATAATCAAGAGAAGGGGCCCCTTTATTTATATATAATGAAGCTTTATATATAATGAAGTGAAAGAAGCCACTGGATTTAGGTGATATTTAAAATTTAGTACGTTAGAGTTTCGTTCAAAACAAAATTTATATATATAATTTTATTTTATTTCTTCCCAATTCGCTAGTTTCGTTCATTTCAATTGCATACAAAATTTATCACATGAAACAATTTTAACACAGGATTGAACTTTAATATTTCCTTATTACTACTATAATTACTCTTAAATATTTTGTACCTTAATTAAAATGACAGAAAAAGTAAAAAGAGCTAAAGTATTTCGTCAGATTGAAATTAATCGTATAGGAGAACTTACAGAGTTGTCGAAAAAAGCCTTAGTTGACAACAAATTTCATATCGAGTTTGAACAAAGATGTAAACAATTAGATACAATCTTTTCTGAGTTTGATAAACAGCAATCATTAATTTTGTCTTCTATGATTAATCAGGAAGATCAAATTCCAATTGAGGATAAAATTCGTTGTGATTTTGAAAATAGTTTTTATCAAATAAAGTCCGTATATTCTGAATTATTTGAAAAGGAAATAGATAATCTAATTCAGACTCAATCTCAAAATCCTAATCTTAATATCTTACCTAAAGTTAAATTACCAGAAATTAAAATTAATAAATTTACGGGTGACATAAAGCAATTCACAGCGTTTATTGATATTTATAATGCTTTAATTCATAACAATTCGTCTTTATCTAATATCGAAAAATTTACGCATCTTCATTCATATTTAGAGGGCCCACCGAGAACTTTAATACAATGTACTCCTTTGACTAGTTCTAATTATATTGTAGCGTATAATGCTTTAATTGACCGCTATACAAATAGCCGTATCCTGGCTACCGCACATTGGAATGAGAAAATTCCCCGCGTCTTAATAATGAAAATCCTCATTTGTTAAGAAAGTTAATAGATACCTTTAATGAAAATATTGCCGCTTTAACAAACTTAAAATATACCACTGCGCAATGGGATTTCATATTAGTCAATATGTTATTGAAACGTCTGGACCCTGTTACATTATCGCGTTTTGAAATGAATCATAGCTCATCTACTCTACCAGCGTTCACAAGCGTAATTGATTTTTTAAACAAACAATGTATTGCATATGACAGCATTGCCTTTTCATCGATACCTAAACCCAAATTTAAATCGCCGCCACAACGTTCTCAGCCACCGTTGGTATTTTTGAATACAACGGAAAATACCCACAAATGCACACTTTGTTCTTTAAATCACAATCTTTATCAATGTAGTTCATTTAATGCTAAAACTCCGCAAGATAGGTTTTCTTTCGTGAAACAAAAACAATGTTGTACTAATTGTCTTAGTAATACACATAATTCGGCTAAATGTAACTCTACGTATACTTGTCGAATTTGTAATTGTCGTCATCACACTCTTTTACATTTAAACAAACAAAAAAGTAATATAACTGATCGTCCGATATTTAAAAGGGAATCACCGTCAAATAATACGCAAATTAAAAATACCCGAGACTTTGTCAGCGATTCAAGCAGCGAACAAAATAATCCACAGGCACCGAGAAACGATGTACGTGAGTCCGTCTCTGTTCAAAATTCTTTTGTCGATTCCTTAGCTACCTTTTCTAAGGGACATGAAAAAATTAGTAACAATACCAGTTGTGATAGTACGGTTTTATTGGCAACTTTAATTGTTGATGTTTTAGATTGTCGTGGAAATTTTCAAAAATTTAGAGCCTTGCTAGACTGTGCTTCACAAGCAAATTTTATTACAAAAAAGTGTTTAAACAAATTAGGGCTTACTGTGCATAAATTGTCGGTTTCAGGTGCAGTGAATTTAACTCTAAAACCAACGAAAACAGTGTCCCCTCAATTCTCTGTTGAAGCTGTGATTTTAGACAAAATCTGTAATGATCAACCAACTGTTCATAATATGCCATATAACTGGTCGCATATTAAAAAATTGGAATTAGCTGACTCTAGATTTAATCAACCTGGTAAGATTGATATATTATTAAATGCCGAAATATTTTCTCAGATTTTATTAGACGGTTGTATTCGGGGAAATGCGAATACCCCTACCGCAATTAACACTGTTTTCGGATGGGTTTTAAAGGGTCAAACAAATATTTTAAATAATAATCAATCGCAGATTAATTCATTTTTTACTTCTACATTTAATGATTTAAATGACTCTGTCAAGCGTTTTTGGGAACTTGAGGAAATACCCCATCGAGATAATATTTCTCCCGACGATAAACAATGTGAAAAATTTTTTATTGAAAATTTTATTCGCACTGATACCGGAAGGTATTCTGTATCGTTACCATTTCGAAGTAATATCGAACCAAAGTTTGACAATTCTCAAACAATTGCGTTAAACCAGTTTTTATCGTTGGAACGCCGCCTTATTAAGGACTCCGATCTTTATAAAATGTATTGCGATTTTATGCAGGATTATTTAGATTCCGGACATATGACTGAAGTAAAAACTAACTTTGACACTAATAAAAATTATTCATATTATATTCCACACCATTGTGTTTTAAAACCCGAAAGTACAAGTACACGTTTGCGTGTTGTTTTTAACGCTAGTAAAAAAGATATGAAAAATAATTCTTTAAATGATTATTTGTTAACGGGTCCTAAATTGCAAAACGATATTTTGCAAATTTTATTGAATTTTAGACTTCATAAAATTGTTTTTACCGCAGATATTCGACAAATGTATAGACAGATTTTAATTAACAAAAAACATCGACATTTTCAATAGATTTTATTTCGATTCTCCCCCAATGAGAAAATTAAAGAATACGAATTAAATACTGTTACTTATGGAACTTCGTCATCTCCCTATTTAGCCATACGTACGTTGTATCAGCTCGCAAATGACGAAAAGGAAAAGTATCCAATAGCCTCAGAAACTTTAATATCGACTAGCTACGTTGATGATTTGGCCACTGGTTCCGAAACGTTGTGCGATGGTATTCAGTTAAAAAATGAACTTATTTCATTATTAAATAGTGGTGGCTTCGAGCTTCGAAAATGGTGTAGTAACCGTCCCGAATTGTTGGCAGATTTGCCTACAGAGCATCTATATAATAATTCTATATCTTTTGACAAAAAGGGTGAGAATGAAACCATCAAAATCCTTGGTTTGAAATGGAACCCTCTTAACGACAATTTTACATATTTTGTAGAACCACGTAATAATGTTTGTACTAAAAGAAATATGCTCTCAGATTTAGCACGTATTTACGATCCGTTGGGTTTTCTTACTCCATTAACGTTTTTGGCTAAGTTTAATACTCAGAATTTATGGGGTCTAGGCCTCGGTTGGGACGAAACTCCTCCAGAAAATATTGTTATTTCTTGGAAAAAATTTAAAGATCACCTTCCATGTCTTGCGCATTTGCAAATACCTAGACATATTCCAAATGTGTCAAATATATCTGAAATTCATGGGTTTTGTGATGCGAGCGAACGTGGATATTGCGCTGTTGTATACTTTCGTAACCAAATAAATGAATATAAATTCTCTTCCTTTTTTGTGACCGCAAAGTCTAAAATAGCCTCTCTTAAGCGTATATCTATACCCCGACTTGAATTATGTGCCGCAGTATTGTTATCTAATCTAATTTCATTTATTCAGAAGACGTACAGTCAAAAGGTTACGTTTTCTAATATATTTGCTTGGACGGATTCTACTGTTGCTTTATCGTGGATTAAGTCATTTCCTCATAAATAGACCACTTTTATAAGTAACAGGGTTACATTAATTCAGGAAAAAATATGTCCCTCCTCTTGGCACCATGTTCAGTCCAAAGATAATCCTGCGGATTGCGGTAGTAGGGGTTTACAACCCCATGAGCTACTAGACTGTACTGCATGGTGGGTGGGTCCAGAATGGTTGTGTTTACCACAATCTAGCTGGCCTTATTCTAAATTAAATTTTGAAGAATGTCATGAAGAAATAAAAAAGATTGTTTTAATTACAAATTTTAATCTTCATATTTTTGAAGAGTTACTTAACAAACTTTCATCTCTCTCTAAAATTGTTAACATTGTTGCATATATACTTCGTGCAATTCAAAATTTTAAACTTAAAACTTCTCTTAAAACTAATACCAAATTAATTTCAGAAACCGAGTATAAACATTCTTTTAATTGTCTAATAAAATATACGCAAAATATATATTTTTCAAAGGATATTGAACTCATTTTATCTGGAAATCTTTCAACAAACATAATTAAAAAATTAAATCCATTTCTAGATATAGATGGAATTTTAAGAGTGGGGGGTAGATTATGTCATGCAGATTTGAAATATGATTTAAAACATCCGATTTTATTACCGCGAACGAGCCGATTAACAGAGTTAATTATTGAAGATAGTCACAAAAGGCATTTCCATCCTGGAAGTCAATTACTTCAATTTATTATAGGTCAAAATTTTTGGATTTTATCCGCTCGTAGAGCGATTCGGACAATAGTTTCGAAATGTATAAAATGTTGGAGACTAAGTCCAAAATCCCTTCAACCTCCCATGGGAGATTTACCAATTGCTCGTATTTCTCAAGTTAAACCTTTCTTACACGTAGGAACTGATTATTGTGGCCTGGATATACATATTTGTATGCTTTACCACCAAAGCGATACATATTGAATTAGCTTCGGATTTATCTTCCGAGTGCTTTCTTGCAGCTTTTCGTAGGTTTATCGCTAGACGCGGCCGATGTTCTGATGTTTATAGTGATTGTGGAACTATCTATATAGGTGCCAATAAATATTTGAAATCTATTATGAAAGAAGAAGTAGAAGCCGAAAAAATTAAGTGGCATTTTAATCCTCCTGCTTCTCCGCACTTTTCAGGCTTAATGGAAAGTGGTGTTAAAGGTGTAAAGACACATTTATTTAGAGTCATTGGTAACCAGATTCTAAGTTATGAAGAATTATTAACGGTTGTAACTCAAATTGAGTCTCTTTTAAATTCCCGTCCTTTATGTCCCATAAGTAATGATCCAAATGATTTATCTGCGCTAACTCCGGGACACTTTTTAACGCTAGAACCGCTTTGTGTCATCCCAGATTCTGATTTACAAAATTTAAAATTAAATAGACTAAATCGGTGGCAACTCATACAAAGGCTTCATGCTGACTTTTGGTCCCGTTGGAGTAACGAGTATCTCCATACTCTCCTCCAAAGAGGAAAATGGAATCACAAGGATGTACATGTTGCTCTTGGCACTATTGTGCTTATTAAACATGAAAATCTTCCGCCTCTGTCATGGCAACTTGCTAGAATTGTAGAGTTGCATCCAGGATCAGACGGAATTTCGCGTGTTGCCACTGTTCGTACTAATCAAGGTACTTTTAAAAGGCCATTAGTAAAACTGTGTCCATTACCCATTAATTAAGAATTAATGTTACATAATTAACTTAGAATTAGGATTTTGAAATATTTGTAGAATTTTTTTTTTTTATTTATTTTTTATTTTTAAATGGTAGTACATTTAAAAGGTGGGTGGAATGTTTGGAATTATTATTAAAACATTTAGTTTATTTTACTATTAATTAAAGCATCATCCATTTTCATGTTTTTTAATTATTATGAACATACCATAATCCGAATCGTAAATATTATAATCAATACAAAGCAATTAATACAATAATTCATTCCTATATCTACATTTCTTTGAACTTTTCCGCGCATGTGTAAAAACTCCATAAGCCTAGCAAAGGAAGAAGGGAGTGTCAAGAGTCGTCCATTATGGTAGAAAAGGTGTATCTATCTAAGCACAACCAGTTCTCATAATCACATTTAACCATTTTCTCCAATTTCATAATCAAGAGAAGGGGCCCCTTTATTTATGAAGCTTTATATATTATGAAGTGAAAGAAGCCACTGGATTTAGGTGAGTGGAGTTTCGTTCATTTCAATTGCATACAAAATTTATCACATATATAATTTTATTTTATTTCTTCCCAATCCGCATTTTTATACAGTCCATTTGAAGTATCATCTTTTTTTAATAAATTACGCAACAGTAGCATTTCTAGAAAAAAATTAAACAATGAACATCATTCTTGGTACCTTAATGTACCAGAAACAGACAGAGAAGACCGAGAACATTAAACAAAAACTACAAAACCCTTTAGAAGAATATAATGAAGTGTTCGACAAATTACCAATAAGCATTAGAATAGAACTAACTTCGCGTAACATATAATATATAAAGGAGATGCGCAGCTAATAAAAATCTCGGCCATAGAGGGTCTCCCAAAAATAGAGGGAAATTATTAATGCACAAATTCAAGAAATGCTAAAGACAAACGTAATGCGGCTTTGTCATTCACTTTGGTAGTAGTTAAGAAAAAGGATGGACAGACAGGATTTTGTGTCGATTATCGAAAAATTAACAATATCTTAAGAAAATCATGCTGGCCACTTGTCCAAATAGGTGACATACTGACATACTTAGGGGGTTCAAAATGGTTTAATACAGTGTGTTTTACGATTTTAATGTACCCAGCAACGCATCATCCACCTTTCAAGAACTCTTGATATATTTAAACAGCGTCATATTTTTTCCAGAAATTTTAAAGAAACTTCTAATAAAATTAAGATAAGTCTTCGAACGCCTGCGACAAAATATCTGACATTAAACCCAAGCAAATGAAGACTAGAAGAAAGAAATTTTTAAAGTAAATGAAAAAGAAATTCTGCCTGACGAAGACAAAGTGAAATGCATTAAACAGTTTCCAAAACCAAGAAAAGTAAAAGACATACAAAGCATCCTAGGTCTGTGCAATTTTTACGGAAAGTATATACAAAAATCTGTGTCATTATATATATATATATATATATATATATATATATATATAAATATATATAAATAACGTGTAAAGGAAATTTAGCGTTTTTTTTTAATGGCTTCCTAATTTTTTACAGGTTTTATGACAGACAAGCTACATCGCCTCCCATAAATGTGTATGCTATTTAACCTGTTTCCTCTAGATGGGCTTAATATTTATTTTTCAATCATTTTCTTGAGTTGTATTTTATCGGATACACTTTTCAATTTGAAGTAAAATTTTTGTATTTATTTTTAGCATTAAGGTATAAATATCTAGTTTTTAGTTACAGGACGTCCTTCACTCGAATAAAAACGCTCAACCAATTTATTCTTTACGGGGATCTAAATAATACAATTTTCTTGTTATTTTCGCCACCCTGGAACACAAACTTCGTTACTCCTGTCTAAGGTTAATTAAAACGACTTTTTTAAACTTTTCGCACTCTCAATTAAATTCTATTTATTTTTGCCGCCAGGTGGTATATTCGTTTCCAAATTATTTCTAACCCTGCACAGCGGTGACATTATTATTAGTTGGACAAAAGAGAGGAACACTTTAATTAAAAGACGTTCAGATTATATTGTATAGATTATATATTACCTAAAATGTTTCAATAAGAGTTTACCAAATAGTAAACAGACGGCGCGGAACTATTTAAATACATTTTTGAATACTAATATTACCTTCTTCTGAACTTGTTTTAAGAGGATATCGGAGGAAAGTTAAATTATCGACTGTTCTGTTGCACATACGGTGTCATCTTTCTTTAGATGTTGGCTATCATTATATTTATTAATTCGTGGAATCTCTCTCGGTCAGCGAACTTTCTCGACATTCAGATCGGCCGATTGCCTAATGTTTCGCAGCCATGACAGCTACCTTCCTTCAGTCTTTTGGGCACCTTTCCTCGAATGATGAGGCAAAGCAGTCTGTACTTAGGGCCTCTGATTATATGTCCAAAATATTCTGTTTTTCTTTTGTTTTTGTCTAGAAGTTGCCTTTCTGTATGCATCATCCGGAGTACATCCTGGTTGAAGGTGTATGATATGTTTAGGATCCGGCGGTGATACCACAGTTCGAAACCCTCTAGTTTCTTCATAGTTGTGGCTTTCAGTGTCCAGGTTTCACAAGACTTGGCGCAATATTGCAATGTCTGTAGTTATCTCCTAGTCAGGGTCGGCTTTCATATTTATCTAGCTACCAAGGTATTCAAAGTGATCCGCGCATTCTGTCCCCTCTACGTTAAGGGGGAGTTGGCCAGGGCCCACATTTATCTTAATCACTCTTATTCTCTTTGTATTCGACATGTCCTCTCCTACGACTTGCTTCGTCCATTAAGTATAAGAATAGCTGTGTGTGTGTTGTATTTGGTCAAATATCTTTTCAGAGTCTATATAGCAGACGTAGGTATACGTTTTTACGGAATTCACCACACTTTTGCAAAAGTCGGTTAGTAAAAAAAATCGTTTCTTTTTTAAGTTAAAATAATAACATAGAACTAAACAAAACAGACTACTCAAAAATCTTAATGAAAGGTAGTTTCGGCAAAATCCCTTAAAAAATTAGTATGGTATAGTTTACAACCGTCTGAACTAAAGTTATCATTTTCGCGAAAAAATAGTTCTAGCGGTTTGCGAGATGATGTTAAAATTTGCTCAGATCCCATATAAAAAAATCGGTAAACTCCCTTACCCGGAACTTCCCTCGTTATGAATTATTACTTTTATCGGGAAGAGTATACTGTGATCCAAGTTATTTCAGTACGTAGTCACAGTATATATATGTTTACATGTGGTTCCATCATATTGGATTTCTACCAATAAAATTACCGTTTCCTTTCTACCTATGCTACTTGACTTTTGGGCATAATTTAAAATAAATTCAATAAGTATCCCATATTCACATTTAATTTTTCTGCAAAATTGAAAATGAATTGACAAGGTTTTTTATGTCGATTTTTTATAAATTTTCGGCCGTCATTTTGTTTCGCCATATTAAATTGAAACCCATATTACCAGTCTTTCCTACTCCGTTGGTCCGAAGATATCCCATATGAAGTTTCTGAATGGTTTTCATTCGTTAATGAATTTTCTTGTTGTTATGTTAGAGTGGTGTATTATTTGGGGTTGGAATCTAGTAAAAGAACAAAAATTCTTTTTTAAAATGCCGTCGTTTCGTCAATTTAGTGTTGCATCCTTAGGACACATAGATTTTATATACTGCATCATGAAACACATATTAGTCTTTACTTACTCCATTGGTCCGCAGATATTTCCTAACCCCAAATGATACACCACTCTAACATCACAACAAGAAGACCGCTAACAAAAACCATTTAGAAATTTAATATCTGAGAAATATCTGCGAACCACCGGTGTAGGTAATAATATGGATCTCACGCAGGATATAAAATTTATGGGTCCTGAGGATGCAGCAATAAAGTTGCGAATCGCCGATAATTAAAAAAAAGACATTTGTTTTTCTTTACTGGATTCTAACCCCAAATAATACACCACTCTAACATAAAATCAACAGGATCGTTAACGAAAACCATTTAGAAACCTAATATCTGCAAAATATATGCGGGCCAATATAGTAGGTAAAGAGTGAAAATATGTGTTTCATGCAGAATATAGAATATTTATATGTGTCCTGAGGATGCAACAATAAAGTGTCAAAACGTCGATAATTAATAAAAAGTATTTTGTTTTTTACTGGATCCTAACCCTAAATATTACGCCACTTTAATATAAAAACAACAGGAACGTTAACGAAAACCATTTTGAAAGTTAATATCTGTTAAAGACTGATAATAAGGGTTTCATGCTGGATATAGAATCTACATATGCGCTCTGAATATGCAACAATAAAGTTGCGAAAAGTCGACTATTCAAAAATAGTCCTTTGTTTTTTTTTCTGGATTCTAACCCCAAATAATACACCACTCTAACATAACAACAAAAGGATTGTTAACGAAAACCATTTAGAAACTTAATATCTGGGTAATATATGCGAAACAACGACAATTTAAAAAGTAAAAGTACTGATAATATGGGTTTCATGCAGGATTAAGTTGCGACACGACGACAATTTAAAAAAATACTTGTTTTTTTTTACTGGATCTTAACTACAAATAATACACCACTCAAACAAAGATGTTTTAACATTGTTTCGCCATATTGGATTTTTACCAAAATATTATCAGGCCATCCCCATATGACCCTTAATTTTTGATCAACATTTGAATTTAAGTAATATTTAAGCTATGTCGCGAACTGACACACACACCGACACACGGACCGACGGAATTGATAAAACATGTTTTTTGGCATCTAGGAACGCTAAAAGATGGAGATATATAAAACCTGAGAGAATGACTTTCTTCACGATTACAAAAATTTTATTTGGCCGTAATTTTGTTCCGCCATCTTGAATTAGTAAAACAGTTTTACTAATTCAGTTTTACCACAATTAGTTATGGCACACAATTTGAAATCAATCCATCAAGTAGTTTTTCAGGCTGAATTTTTAAATATTTTATTATACCGCTATTTTGCTCCGCCATCTTGGATTCGTACCAAAATTTTACCAGATGGTTCCAACATAATACTTGACGTTTATGCAAAATTTTAAATACATTGGAGAAGCAGTTTTTCATAAAAATTTTTTTAATATTTCACTACGCCGCCATTTTGGATTTTTACCAAAATATGACCAGGTCATACACATATGACCCTTAATTTTTGATAAAAGTTTGAAATCAATCGGGTAAGTGGTCTTTAAACTATGCCGCGAACTGACACACAGACAGACATACCGACAGACATACCGACAGACAGACCGACGGAATTGATAAAACATATTTTTTTACCATCTAGAGACGCTAAAATGTAAAGACGTGTAAAACCTTAGAGAGTGATTTTTTCACGATTACATACTTTTATATCTGGATGCCATTTTGTTCGGCCACCTTGAATTAGTACAAGGATTTAACTAGTTGATCCCTGTACCACAATTAGTTATGACACACAATTTGAAATCAAGCCATTAAGAAGTTTTTTAGTCTGAATTTTTAAATATTTTACTAAGCCGCCATTTTGTTCCGCGATTTTGGATTCGTGCCAAAATATTACCAGTTTTTTTCCATATAATACATGTTTTTTGAAAAATTTGAGATACATTGGATCAGTAGTTTTTCAATAATATTTTTTTAAGATTTCACTAGGGCGCCATTTTGCTTCGCCAAATTGGATATTTACCAAAATGTTACCAGGTGATCCCCATATGACCCTTAATTTTTGACCAAAATTTTAATCAAATCGGGTAAGTAGTCTTTAAGCTATGCTGCGAACTGACAGATAGACACACATACAGACAGACAGACCGACAGACGGACCGACGGAATTGATAAAACATAATTTTTAGGATTTAGCAATGCTAAAACGTAATGATATGTAAAACCTAAGAGGGTGATTTTTTTTACTATTAAAAACATTTTATTTGGCCAACATTTTGTTCGGCCATCTTGAATCAGTACCGTTATTTTACTAGTTGATCCCTATACGATAATTAGTTATGGCACACAATTGGAAATCGATCAATTAAGTAGTTTTTTCAGGCTGAATTTTTAAATATTTTATTATGCCGCCATCTTGGATTCGTACTAAAATTTTACCACTTGATTACATAATATAATGATGTTTTTGCAGAATTTGAGATATATTGGATGAGCAGTTTTTATATAATAATTTTTTAAGATTTCACTAGGCCACCATTTTGTTTCACCATATTGGATTTTTACCAAAATGCTACCAGGTCATACGTATGTGACCCTTAATTTTTGACCAAAATTTGAAGTCAATTGGATATGTAGTTTTTTTAGCTATGCCGCGAAGAGAGAGAAAGACCGACGGAATTGGGAAAACATGTTTTTCGTCATCTAGAGACCTTGGAACGTGAAGATCTGAGAAAATCTCGGAGAGTGGTTTTTTTCACGATTCCAATACTTCTCTTTTACAAGGGAAGTAATACATAACAAACGAGACGAATGTTCAGCCAAATACAAAATGTTGGTTGGCATTTAAAAACGCATCGTCGGTTAGTAAAAAAATCGCTTTTTTTAAGGTAAAATAATAAAATATATCCAAAATACCACGCACAAATCATACTGAAAACTGGTTTTGGCAAAATCTCCTAAAATGTTGAATGGTATAGTTTGCAACCGTCTGAGCAAAAGTTATCATTTTCCCGAAAAAACCGTTCATGTGGTTTTCGAGATAGAGAATTTTAAACTTTGCTTAGATCCCATATAATATACATAGGAAAAATATGATGACAGAAAATAAACTTTTTGAATGTATTTAGCATGTAGTACTTCCCAAAATGCTTTCTTGTCATTATACATCTTATATTGTAAACTTTATTCGCCGCACACATCAGAAACAAAACTTTTTCGGACCTATGTTTATATAAACCTTTTTTCTTATTTTGGGAAGTACTTTACACAAAATATGTTTAGAAATACTTATTTTTTTAATATCATGACAAATTTAACACCCTGTTACAATGATAACTTGTGTTCACACGGTTGCTAACTGTAACAAACTAAATTCATAATTGATTTGACCGAAACTACTTTTCCATAAGTTTTGTGCATTAACCTATAAGAGAACATCGGATAATCTACAGTTTTTCAATAAACAAATAAATACACTTTTTGAAACAGAAAAATATTAGTAAGACCTAAAGTTTTAATTTTTACTAAAAAGAGAACCTACCATTTTTTTCTGCTATTGTTTTTTCCTAAATAATATATTTTTTTTTCAATAAAATTTTTCCAGTAAAATCAAATGCAACGTTTTTATTGCTTGTTTTTTGTTGTACTTTTTCAGAGGAAGATTGTAATATTGTAGTTGTTTAAAAATGATATATATTTTCCCAAGTAAAAGTACAGCAAAACACTTTACCAGATTTTTCCATTTTTAAAGTTAAATGTTAGGTGTCAGTTTTTATTATTCTCATATACGTATCGTGACGCTTGTGCAAAAACTACCCAAATGAGTTATCAAACGTTTATGTACGTGGGCCAAAAGTGAACAAATTCGTCATTTTATATCTAGAGCATTCTAAAAGATTGTAGTGAATTCCTATGCATATATAAGGAGCGGTTTAGAGTCTTATAATAAATATGTTAGCGTATAGCAGTCGTGTTATATCGCAATAAGTATTTAATAAAGTTAGGGTTGTAAAGAAGTGTTTATTATAAAGACCAGTACCAATTGGTGCCAGAAGTGAGATTTTGACTGAAAATTAGTATGAAAATTAGAAAATTCGAAGTGTGATCGATCAGTGGTCGTTTGTGACAAATTTGAAGCTATTTGTGTTTGAACAAGAAGGAGGCTGTTAACAAGTTTTCCCAGACGTAACCATTTACCTGATTTTGACTACATTGTAAATGTTTGAAGAGGTTCTACAATTCTACTTCGAAACTAAACAAGATCCTAATTCTTAACTTTACTAACGTGTTTTGGACCTCAGAAAGACCATATTAGTGCCATTTCAAGAACATTCTAGAATATTTTATTTCGAAACTAAACAAAATCCGTGAGTTTTGACTTCACTAACGTGTTTTGAACTCAAATAGCACCTCAGAAAAGACATTTCAAGGTAATTCTAGAAAGTTCTTTTTTAAACTAAGCAGAATGGATATAACTTTCCATCGTCTGTAGGAGAAGAAACCTAAAACAATATTTGAGTGTCTGATGGTAGACAAGAAACTGTTAAAAGGTGGGAACAACTTTTCGGATGCAATTAATTTATAAGAACTGTATCAATAACATTTTATCATTTTCTGGACAGATATTTTCGTTTACTTCGATTCCAAAAATGATATTACATCACTTTCTAAGATTTCACTTCGAAGATCAAAAAGGTAAAGAGCCACCTTTGGTTAAGTTAAGTGTAGTATTGAGTTACCTGTAACTGGTTTTCTATATTCACTGGTCCCTATAGTCACACTGCTTGGTTGTCTTCTATTTGCAGTTTCTGTTTGGGGTTGAATAAAACCTGTCATTGAGCTGGTTAGATTTTTGTAGAACTTTGCTGAAAGGGCGCCTACCTGGTCCCGTTTTGGCAAAATTACTTTGTTTGTTTTTGTCTTGTTGGTAGAAATTTTCAATGTCTGTTTTCGTACAGCTTTTGCAGTATTTCCTTTTTTTCAATGCTTCGATTAAAAAAATATGATATGATCAGCATTATTAAAATCATCATATTTGTCTAAATTACACTTTACTTGCAAAAATATATCCAACTTTGAAAGTAATAACTAGGTTTATATTCAAATTTAGTTAAAATTGTCTATATTGAATATTCAATCATTCTCACAGACAAAAACGTAAAACAGCCTTTAATTAAAAAGATATTTTTGAGTGCGCTTAGTATTTAATTTAAACTAAAAAGTGTATTTTAGTAGCAAGAATTCTGGGTCACCAACTCGTTGCAATTCGAAGAGGTTTTTTTAACTAAGCCAATAATTCCATTGGCGCAATTTGCCAGATAGTTGAGGACCTCAGGCTCGACCGCTTTTCGAAGTGGTTTTATTCATTTAGACCAATGCAGAGATGTCTCTCATAAAATAAATTTATTAATTAACGCGGGCCCTTTAGAAACTTTGGTAAAACGATTTTGAAAATTACCAATTATTGCTTAATCTTTACGAAAATGTAAATTCAATTGTTGAAAGATTATGAAGTCGTGTACCAAAAATATTTTATGATTTTAAAGATGTTTCCAAAACAAGCAAAACATGTTTGATTTTTGCTAAAATTATATCGCGTATCTAAATAATATATATAAAAATTTTAAAACATTTTTGTCAATACTCAAGGAGGTAAATGGAAAACTACTAAAGTGTATTTTCGTAAAGTACACAGGCAAAAATAATACGAGATGTGTATTATCAGTTAGTATATTTCTAATTCCTCTAGAAACAAATTTTTGACGTAGGATTTGCCGATTCGTTAACAATATGATTAAAACCTACTGAGCCCCAGAGACTTTTTTAATATCCCCTTAAAGTAATGTTTAAACTTTTTTATATTTCCAATGTTACTTATGCTGTTAGGTGTTATATTTTGGCCCCGGCTAGTTGAGTAAGGAATTTTCAACAAATTACCAATACTGCCTCACGTTACATAGTTATGAGAGATACAATCCGTCAGTCATGAGAATGCACTAAAACAGCCACGGCAAGAATATACTATTTTACTAAGATTTATGGCACAAACAGTTTCTACTTAAGTTTAAATAAGCTCATGACATGTTTCGCCAATACTGTGGCTTGTTCGGATGATACAATTGGAATGAAGAAACAAAATCTTTAATGGGGTTTTCGTATTTATCTAAATCTATGTCAACCAAAAATATTTAGTAGAAACGAAGAGTCCAGGTCAGTGTGGTCATTAAGTAACGATCAAATTGACCTGAACAATTCGCAATTGTTTTTCAGACTGTGAAGATATCTTCAGCATATTCTGGGAACGTTAGATCCATATTTCGTTTTTTATTTTGCATAATCGCCTATGTTTTTTTAACTATCTTTGTAGCTCATCCACCAATCCACATATATTTTTTATTTATTAAAATACAGATTATATATATATATATATATATATATATATATATATATATATATATATATATATATATATATATATATATATATATATATATATATATATATATATATATACATATTTATATATATATATATATATATATATATATATATATATATATATATGTATATATATATATATATATATATATATATATATATATATATATATATATATATATATATATATATATATATATATATATATATATATATATATATATATATAAATATATATATATATATAAATATATATATATTTATATATATATATATATATATATATATATATATATATATATATATATATATATATATATATATATATATATATATATATATATATATATATATATATATATATATATATATATATATATATATATATATATATATATATATATATATATATATATATATATATATATATATATATATATATTTATTTATATATATATATATATATATATATATATATATATATATATATATATATATATATATATATATATATATATATATATAATGATAATGAAAATGCTACCCAGGGCGCCATTTGAAAACGGCTAGAGATAAGAATATAGAATTTGTTGCGTTGATAGGATTGAATATTATGAATTATTTCAGAACTTTTCTACTAGTTATTATTTTAATTATTTTATATATAAGGAAGAAAGAGGAATAACAAGAACACGAGAAGAAATTTAATATTTCTATAAAAGTAAAAGTCACTTATTTGTACAAATATAGTTTAATTTGACAGTATCATGAAGAACCGATTTCTTTAGTATATACATCTAATACAGATGTTGATTCAAAATGTATGTCGTATAAATCATTCAACACCCTCAAAAAAATTCTTAAATATTAAAATATTAGCGCTAAATTTGCTAGGAATATTCTATGACACCACAACAATCTTGTAAGGTCAAGGAGAAACCCATAACTTGTAGTTGTGACACAAAACATTTTTTTAAAGCGATTCCCTAGTCTCTTTTTGTAATTGGCACGGCCATATAGATTTTTGTAAGTATAATGAATCGATCATAATATATATATATATATATATATATATATATATATATATATATATATATATATTTATATACCGTTTGACAATGAAACTACTACCCAGTGCGCCATCTGACAACGGGTAGAGATAAAAATGTGGAATTTGGTCTGTTGATAGAACTCAATATTGCGAACATTTGTAATATGAAAACAATTAAATATCGTTTCAGGTTTCCCCGGAAATGACCGCGACTTCGTTATTTTAAATAGAACACCCTGTATATTTTTTTAACTCTCTTAACAATTCTAAACAACTTTTGTATAACATAACCTATGTCTAAAATGTATAGTTTTCCAAAAAAAGCCACTTAAAAATGTGCCATAATTCCCCCTTATTTGTTTTTTATGGAAAAAAGGAGTAGGATAGGATAAAAACAATCACGGTTATTTATTCTTTATTCAAGCCTTCATCCAACAAAATGTCAGAAAAGGAAATGTTCCGAATTTTAAAAAAATGTGGTTTTTGCAAATCGATTTTTAAGTTTCGATCAGACCCTGACTGAAACCTTCACTACCCAATTCTGCTTTTTTATCCTTTATTCACATATGACAAATTCAACTTCCATAGACTGCTCCAAACTTAAAAATTTGATACCCTATTTTCATGTTGTTAATGCTCATCTAAAGCGAAAATCGATATTACTAGCACTTATTTAATTATACCACCGGCAAAGTTGGCCATGGATTCAAAATAATCTACTGTTTAAAGAAATCCTCTTTTAATTCATTTAATTTTTTAAAAGAAACGAATATAATAAGGTAAAGAAATAAAAGATCTAGAAAAAAGAACGAAATTAATCATAATATAATTATAATAAGAAAATGTTTCGAGTTTAAAAAAAGTGTGTTTTTCGCAAATCGATTTTGAAGTTTTGATCAGACCCTGTACCATAATGGATCAACTGACTGTTTTTCGCTATGTTACACTTTTGAGAGTTTTCCTGCTTTATTTCATGTCTCTATTGATCTAGACTAAAAGTTCTTTGTAATCTCTTTAAAATGGCAAGTTTTACAAGGGCGCAAAAAATAGATATGCTTCTAGTTTATGGCGAGTGCTACGCAGAGCGATACCCCGACAGAAGCCAAGCCTGCTATGCCTATTTTCCGTGGCTAGTACAACATTTGAAAAGAGTTGAAAATGAAAATGAAGGAAAGTTCATTATTAATGACGCTTCTGGCTTGTGCGAATGCTGATCCAAGTATTTCTATTGGCCAAATTTAAAGTGAAGTTGGAGTTAACCGAGAAAGGGCAAGAAACATTTTGAACAAACATAAGTACAAGTCCTACAAATATCAAATTCACTAACACTTAGGTGTTAATGACTTTGGGCGGCGAATTGAATATACCCGATTGTTTATGGAAAATTCTTACCATAATAATAATTTTAATAGATACATTTTATTTTCGGATGAGTCTCGCTTCACAAATCTGGAAATGTTCAACAGAAACAACGTAAGATATTGGACAAATGAAAATCAACATTTATTTAGAGTAGGATCTTTCCAAGAACGCTTTGGTGATAATGTGTGGCTAGTGGCTAGGTGTTTTAGGAACGAGAATTGTGGGCCCAATGTTTTTTAATGAGCCTCTTACAGCACAAACTTATCTGAACTTTCTAGAAACAACAGTTACCGATTTTTTGGACAATGTACCTCTTGCAGAAAATCCCAACATCTACTTTCAACAAGATAGTACACCGACCCATTATGCTCGAATTTGTGTAAATTATTTAAATGACAGGTTTGGGGACCAATGGATAAGAACGAATGGACCTGTAAGGTGGCCAGCACGTTCGACTAATTTGACATCTCTGGATTTTTTCTTCTGAGAACATATGAAAGAAAAAGTCTATTTAACTTAACCTGAAAATTTGGACATTTTAAGAAATCGAGTTATTAGTGCTATTAATAATATTAGTATAACTCAAAAAGAAAATATATTACGGAAAATTGTTGAAAAACGTGAGACTCGTATTGAACAAGAAGGTCGTGTTTTTGAAAATCTTAATTATGATTAATTTCGTTTCTTTTTCTAAATTTTTTATTTATTTACCTTATTATATTCGTTTCTTTTAAAATTTTAAATAATTTTTTATGGCCTTAGGCATTGCTCATTTAGCCACGAATACAACTTAAATATTTATCTCAAAATTCTATATTTAATTACGTGCATGGTCAGAACATAAATAAAATAAAAAAAAAATTTCTTTAAACAGTAGATTATTTTGAATCCATGGCCAGCTTTGCCAGTAGTATAATTAAATAAGTGCTAGAAATATTGATTTTCGCTTTAGATGAGTATTAACAACATGAAAATAGGGTATCAAATTTTTAAGTTTGCGGCAGTCTATGGAAGTTGAATTTGTCATATATGGATAAAGGCTAAAAAAGTAGGATTGGGTAGTGAAGATTTTGTTCCAATCAGGGCCTGATCGAAACTTGAAAAATCGATTTGCGAAAAACACATTTTTCTAAAACTCGGAACATTTTCTTTTTAGACATTTTGTTGGATCAAGGCTTGAAAAAAGCATAAATAACCGTTATTGTTTTTATACTGGCCGACTCCTTTTTTCATAAAAAACCAGTAAGTGGGAATTATGGCACATTTTTAAGTGGCTTTTTTGGAAAAACATTTTAGACACATGTCATGTTATACAAAAGTTGTTTAGAATTGTTAAGAGAGTTAAAAAAATATCAAATATACAGGGTGTTCTATTTAAAATACCGAAGTCGCGGTCATTTTCGGGGAAACCGGAAACGAAATTTAATTGTTTTTATGTTACAAACGTTCACAATCTTCAACACTATCAACACACCAAATTCCACATTTTTTTCTCTACCCTTTCATTGTCATTATATATATATATATATATATATATATATATATATATATATATATATATATATATATATATATATATATATATATAAACTTATTATGAGCGATTCATAAAACATACAAAAATCCATATGACTCTGCCAATTACAAAAACAGACTACGAAATCGCTTTAAAAAAATGTTTTGTGTCGCAAATACAAGTTATACAAAACAATGATATTAGAAATTGGTATGTATCTCGTCGATCAATTCAACTATCTCGGCATCTAGGAAGTTTACATATACCATTGATCATAGTAACCATTCAAAATGCAAATTCAGCGTCTTAAATGGTGGATAGTCAGAACACTAATGTGGCTCAGTTTTATATTTTCGTAGTTGAGAGTTTCCAGCAAAATTTCATATTAAAATCATGGGTTTCTCCTTGACATTACAAGAAAGGTCATTGACATCTTCTTGCTGTGGTGTTATAGAATATTCCTAGCACATTTACCGCTATTATTTTAATATTTAAGATTTTTTTGAGGGTGTTAAATGATCTATGCTACATACATTTTTAGTCAATATCTATATTAGACGTATATACTAAAGAAATCGATTCTTCATGCTACAGTAAAATTAAACTATATATGTACAAATAAAAAACTTTTACTACTATGGAAATATTAAATTTATGATATAGGCTCTTGTTAACCATCTTGTTTCCTTTTTTATAAAATAATTAAAATAGTAACTAGTAGAAAAGTTCTGAAATACTGGAGATAATTTTTACTTTATTAAATGACCTTGAACAGAATAAGATATTATTAGAGCTAAAGTCTATTTACATTTAAAATAGCCTTCACGTAAATAAAAGTTATTTTGTGTGCAATATGCCTTTAAAATTTTGCTAAAAACTTTTATCATACTCATCCACTTTTATTAAAAGACCTATTGAACGCAAACTAACTTTTGTTTACATATTTACTATCTTGAATTTGAATAACTTTTAGTGTTTTTGAATATTCACATAATTAATTTGTGTAAAAAAGCATGTATCGAGGCCCGTTTTTAATAACAAGTGCATTATTTATTTGTTCTTTTCATATTAATTAGAGCCGTCGCTATTTTTTGTGCTGCCTGCATACGTGAACCTAATTAAAACATTACAGTTTATGGTGTAACAAGTGACGAAAATAGCATTTTCTGCAAGCGATAAAACAGTTTACCAACCGATGCGTGGCGAGGATGGCAATTTTCTCGAGCTTTAGAAAATTATTTTCGACGAGTACAATTCTATACTTTTTCTACGAACACATTTTTCATGAACAAGAATAATACAATGTATTTCAGATTAACAACAAATTAACAGAGCCAAAATTATATAATAGATACGGCGTGCTTCTAAATTATCATTTAATATTGGTCTTGTTAATTAGCTAATCTAAAATCGGCGCCGGCGGTCGCCTTGAAGAATTGCCAAGAGTGCAAACTTCAGACAAAACACTGGCGTAGCTAGAAAACTTATCTAGGTGGGACGGACAGAAGAAGTTTCTAAAATATTAACTCGTCATCGACAGCTCAGTAGAAACAACGACTAAAATTTTGTTTTGATCTCTATACTATTATTTTCTTCAGCAACTTCCGGCTATATATTTTGTTCCGTCATATTTGTACCATATAAAATATATTTTTAACAGAAAATTATACTATATCAAGTACCTATATTTTAAATACAAATTTGACTTAAAATGCTTCTGGAAGGGAGTTCCCAACTGCACCAGTGAAACAAAACTCAAGGCCTGGCAACAAGATCAAACAGAAAACAAACCTATATTTACTAGTAATACCACAAGAGGTTAAATTGTTTTGTGTAAATGTAAAACCTTAACTCACAAAGTTTTTGAGTTTGAAAGCTGTCAGTTTTGCTTCTAGCAGCAACAACATTAATTTCTACTTATTGTAGTTACATAGAAATACCATTTTAAGACATCTTTGTGTATTCTTTAATTTAGCATAAACTTTAGGTTACTACAAGTGGTAGAACAATGCCCTTTTTAGTTTTTATTTAGTACCTTTCGTACACTTCATGTCGCGCGGCGCGCGAGGCAATGCAGCGTTCATAATTAGCGAAAACAAACTGATTTGTGAGCCAAATTTTTTTTAATAAAGTTTGTAGTGACACGAAATCACTTTTTCAATATTTAACATAGCTCATTATTTTATATTATGTATATTTGCAATTGGTAGAACATTATAATTTTATTGGGTTTTCATATAGGCACATAAACAGATTTAGTTTAGTTCTCAGTTTCGGTTAGCTTTCAGTACTTATTGGAGTTGCACGGAAATACCATTTTAAGGCTTTTGATAGTTAGTTATTTAATTTTAGATAAAATAAAGTTACAAAAAACGGCAGAAAACTGCTTTTGTTTAGTTTTTAATTTTTTTTTTCGATATGTACAGGTCATAGCATAGCATAACCCCCATGCTCATCATATATCTTGTCAGAACAAAACATCAGTAAAAATATACATTAACATACATAACCTTTCTTGGAAGAGAAAAAATTCGTGTTTTGCAGTAAACAGAATATTTTACACTCAAAAACACACAATTTTTAGTTTTTAAAATGAACCGTTTTGAAAATCATATTGTACGCCATTTATGTGAAAAATTGTCCGACTAATCATCATACTATATCATATTTGGCCCAATTAATAGAAGATTGCGGTTGCCATTTGAAGAAAGAACATTTTTATCGAGTTGTTCAGGAATATTTGCTTTTAAATTTTTTTAAAATTAAAACTATGTAATGGAAAAATGGTAAATAAAATGATGTCTAAATGTAATATATATTTTATAAGACATAGATAATATAGATTAATTGAAAAATGTTCGATTCCAAGTCCAGTTTTTTTGCCTTTAAGAGGATACGTGGTGGCAGAGGAATACAAAAAAAAAAACACCTTAATTATGTAAGTGAGATGTACCGGGTGTACAACTAAGAAAGGAGTCCGGTTGTATCTCGGAAACCGTTTATCCAACAATGTTGGAAAAAAATTTCTTATAGTAAAAGTGCCTAAAAGAAATTATTTTAAGTTTCTAATTCGGTCCTCTAGAGGGCCTAATATGCGCAGTCAATTAGAAGAGGCAGATTTTCTCAGAAATTTACCCAGTGAAGGTATATCAAAATTGACTTTATATTAATCTCTGCTAAATTACGAATAATTTTTATTAAGGTTTTTTTCTCTAGCTGTTCAAATAAAAGGTGGGGGAAAGGGTAAGTGTTTTTTTTAAACGGACATAACTTAAATAATAACTAACGGATCTTGACGATTTTGGTCTTGTTGAAAAGGACTTTTATGTTTATTTAGTTTCGTTCCGATCGCCAGATGGTGCTTTCTGGCAGTTTCTTAAACTTAACGTGTTTTCTAAAAAATTTCAAATGGATTAATATATTTATAATAGGCCAGTGTTAAGGAGCACAAAAAAAACAAGAAGATAGCGCAAAGTGCAAGTTGATATTTTTTTTATTTAAGGAGAAATAAGCAGTAGAAAATATTACTTGATACTCTTATAAGAAACACAAACATTTCTAGACGAATTTTTACGTGGTGTCTAATTATCAATTTTTAACACTAATTTTATTCGTTTACTACAAATATTTTAAGTATTCTTCAACTTTTATAATTAATTTTTAACTTATTGCTTTACACCCCTTTCATAAAGAATGTATCTCAAATGTGCTACTAATCAATTATGCGACTGCTAAAAGAGTAGTAGGCTTTGGACAAAATAAAACACTATCACAAAATGAGTTATCAAATTATTATTAAGTTTAGTGTTTGAAGTAAGTATGTATTACGAAAGCAAAATGCCTATCTCTAATGAAGAAGGGCATGATATGCTTGCAGTTTACTTTGAATGCTTTTAGAATGCTACCATTGCAGCAAGAATATATGCTACTAGATACCCCGGTAGACGTAGATATGAGCAAAGGGTTTTTACACGATCAGCTAGACGTCTTCGTGCTACTGGTAATTTTCATCGCCCCCTTTATCGAAGACAAAGAAGAGGCCGTACAAAAGCAAACATTATAAATGTGTTGGCGTATATTGTAATTAACCCACATGTCAGTATTAGAGCTACATCTAGAAATTTAGGTATAGCTCATGGAACTGTGCAAAATATATTAGAAGAGTACAGGTAAGTGTAAATGAAACAAAATCAAGAATTTGAGTTAATTATAATGTTAATTTTTAATAACAATGTAGTTTCGCAGAAATGCATAATCCTTAAAGTAACCCAGTCGTCTTAAACCCTAGATCGGCTGTTATTTTTACTTCCCATATATTAAAAATACACTATATAGACCAAGTATTGGAAATACAAAGATTTCTGAAAAATATAAGTTGAGATTATTTCATGTTCACCCTAAACTAGCAAAGATATATTTTTAGAAAAAAAATATGATGCTTGGAATGAATTTGTATGTAAACAAAATTTCCGAGAACGATATTTGAGAACGGTCAAATCGATATTAAATTTGCATAAAACATAGTGTAGCGCCTCGTGGCGTAATATCCTTGAAACTGAAAAAATTAGAAGACATGAACCTACATATTTGATTTCTTCGAAGAGCAAAACCGACTAAATTTATTTTTTCCTACAAAATATTTTTTCCACTATACACACTAAAAATTCAAATGTTTTTATTTCCATAACGCTATTCTTCAAAAAAAAAATGGCAAAACAGAGGGCAGATTTTTTTCAAACCTACATAAACGATATTTACATTTTTATAGTATAAAATAGTAAAGTTTAGTAAAAAAACTTTTAATATTTTTAAAAACGGCAAACCAAGACAAATTTATTATATATTTTACGTACATAATAAATTTGCCAATTTAAGAAAACTATTGATGTAACAAAATTGGAAAGTATACTAAGCTTAACAGAACACATTTTTTTATCTTGACTCGTGACAACACTGTTTAGCATTTAATTCGTGGAAAACAGTGATCCAAACATTTATTTTTTAATTTTCAGGTTGCATCGGTACCATATAGTATTGACCAGGCTTTAACGCCTCAAGACTACGATCAGAGGCTGGACTATTGTCAGTTGGTATGATAGATGAGGATCCCCAGATCCTTTCAAGAATTTTGTAGATCGATGAAGCCACGTTTCGTTCCGATGGTGGGGTAAATTTACCTAACTTATATTATTGGTCGGAACATAATCCTCATTGCATGCAAGAAGTTTAGATTCAAGGCCGCTCGAGCATCAACGTTTGGTGTCGCATAATAGGTGGTAGATTTTAGGTCCAAGAATTTTCGATGAACCTTTAAATGGAAGAATTTATATAAACTTTCTCCAAAATCAGCTACCAGATTTACTGAAAGACATTGATATACATACGAGACAGAGCACGATATACCAACATGATGGCTGTCCGGCTCATTTCTCTGTCAATGTCAGACAGTTTCTAGACGAACGATTTCCAGGGAGGTGGATAGATAGAGGTGTTTATTCACCTGGTCCCTTCGTTCCCAGATTTAACTTGTTTGGATTTTTATTCACTGAGACGACTAAAGGTGTGGAAAAGACATGGTGTTTAATATCAGACCAACAACGAGGGAGAACCTTATCCACCGAATTCAAAACGCTATCGAGATTATTCTTGCGATGGAAATAGAAGCAGCAGTTCAATGTATCGCAGAGAGGCTTCGGTTATGAATTCAAAATGACGGCAGGCACTTTGAACAGTTCACTCGACACTAATTATTAGTTAGCCTAAGCAGTTTCCGCTATTTGTTTTATAACCTTTTCCCCTTCATATTATTTCTCACAAAAATTCATTGTTATAATTCCATTTGTTAGTTTTTTGCAAATAGCTATTTTGGTTCCTCTGTTACTTATCTAATTGCAAAATGAAAAAATAATATGCCACAATTTTTGTTAATCTACACTTATTTAATGGGTCTTTTAACAACCTGATCCGAAATTAAACTAAAAAATTACAATTTTCTTCATATCTCCGTTAAAAAAAAAATATATCGACGACTTGCTTTTTGCGTCGTTTTCTTGATTTTTTTTGCTCCGTAACACTGGATTATAATGAATATATCAATCCATTTGAAATTTTTAAAAAAATACGTCAAGTTGCCAGAAAGCGCCATCTGGCGAACGGAACGAAACTTAAAATAATATAATTCATACCTCATGTGAAAGCCTAATAAATGCCCTTTTCAACACGACCAAAATCATCAAGATCTGTAAACTATTACTTAAGTTTTGTTCGTTTTAAAAAACAAACATTTGCCCTTCCCTCTTTCTTTATTTGGACAGCTAGAGAAGAAACCCTTATTAAAAATTATTCGTAATTTAGCAGAGATCAATATAAATTCAGTTTTGATATATCTTCACTGGGTGAATTTCTGAGAAAATTTGTTCCTTTTAATTGACTACGCGTTTTACGCCCTCTAGCGGCCGACTTGGAAACTTAAAAATAATTTCCAGCGTTTTTACTTAGCCACTTTTACTTTAAGAAAAAAATTTCCAACATCATGGGATAAACGGTTTCCGAGATACAGCTGGCCTCCTTTCTTAGTTGTATACCCGGTACATAACAAAAAAAGTATTCTGTCATTATGTCAAAAAATGTCCACTATAATTCGCTGTTGGTTACCTTCCGTAGAGAGAAACAATTCCGATAAATTACATGCGTGGCCATGGTGACCTGTCAAAAAAATCCATTTTGATTGGCTAAAAAGTACTGGGGTGAAATTTTTATTATAATTGTATTTTGGTTTTATAATACCAGTTAAAATGAAAGTTATATTGTAGTTCTGAAGATTATTCTAATATTTTGTTGTGAATAACAAAAATTCATTATTATTTTGAAGAAAGCCGATTGATACTTGAAAATGAAAAAAACTATAAATTTCGTCTCTAGAGTCGGAATTCATGTTTTCGTCAAAGTATGCAGCCGCCGAAAGTATATTTTTATGTGTCCCTAGATAAATTTATTTTAATTACAGTTTTTACAGTCTGAAGTTTTTAACGAAATTAAGAAAAGCGCAGGGTACGCTTTTTGTGAAAGTGTTAAATTTACATTATTTACTCAGTTTTGACAGTAAACAATTCTTGCTACATTAGTTCTCTGCAATACAGTTCTGAGTTTAATTATCTTAGTGGACTGGCAGGTCGTTAAGGAAAATTCTTAACGTCGCGCGTCGTTTTACAGCTCAGTAGCAAATTGAAAGGAAAAAAATATTACGACTAACTTAACATTGTTTACTTGTATTAATTGAGCATATTAGGAAAAGAATATATATCCTTGTATATTAAATCTGTGCTTGTTAAAATGAAGATGATAAATTAACGCCTCTCGAACAGCTGAGTTTTTTTCCTATCCTATAGGTGAATATTGATCGATAAAATTAAGTTGATAGGTATTGCTGCTACTTGTCGATAGTCCATTGCCATTTATCGATATTTACTACAAAGCCGGTTTGGAAGCTAAACTTATTGAAAAACAAAAAAAGTTCCTCGCTCTCACAAACACATGGCGTATATTTCTTCGCGAACAAATCAGAGAGCAACAAAAATAGTTTTCACCTTTGTCTAACTATCGATGTTACTGGTTACCTATCGAGATTATCAGCTACCTATTGATAATAATTATCGGATACATATCGGCATGTTTCCACACCTATCGATATATCGATATTCTTTTTACCTACTGTTATTCGATGTCACTGACCTATCGGTAACTATCGATATATCGATAAAACGCCCATATCTATTTACCTAAGCCGAATTATGAGTAAGCTTTCTTGTAAGAAATTTTGATATACCTTACTCTCCGGTAGATTATAACAAAAATAATTATGTTTCGTTTTTAAACTACTTCAAAAAGAAGGAGATTATGTTTTTTATGCGTGGGTACACTGATTACTCCAGAACGATTTGAACTAATTAAAAGTGCTTTAAGGATAATGCGGTGGTGGTCCCATAGCGACTATATAGAAATATAAAATCACCATATGGTCCAATTTTAAATTCTTTTATGGTAGATAGTTTCCTCAATAAGTTTCAAAAGTTTTCATATATGACCTTGATGGAGCATATGAATTAGTTCAGGGGGCCTGTATAAAATCGCGTACCCATCGAGTTGAAGAAAACGTAGTTGGTAGTATTAGTTTTTTATTATCAGATATCAGAAAATTTGTCCTGATGGGATTTGCGTAAGAACAGAAAAGGGTGGTAATCTCTAGGGAGTACTTTTTATCCATCAAGTTAAGGGATAACGTCAATGGCATCATAAAAATAAACTCTTCTTTTTCTAATTTTATTGGTCGTCCAAAGCACAAATTGTTGGATTTTTTTGATCGACGCAATTAGTATAAACGTGAACTGAAATGACTTTTTGTAAAATTTTTAATTTATATTTATTATATATTTTAATTGTAACTATTTTGACTGACTTCAAATATTGATCAAGCTCGCATTCAATGTCAAGATAATCGAATCATAGTACATTAAAATGTCAAAAACTTGAGAGCTTTTTTTAATCTCAAATTTTTATGATTTTTAACGCACTTTTATAGGATTCCCTATTTAAATTAACAACAAACACACAAAACAACAGTAAATTAAAACAAACATTAATAACTAATACCGGGTGTTACCCCCCACATACTTTCGACTAAATGACTAGCATCCTGAGGAATAGATATCCATTGTTCTGAATGCGACCTTCTTAGTTCTTCCTATGTTGCAGGTGAAGGTATTATGCTTCCATGTCATGGTTCAGTTATATCCTAGAGGTATTTTATAGGATTTAGGTCGGGGCTATGTGGTAGCCATTCCTTCTGGAGAATGTGAAAGTTATTCCCTGGCTGCTCGAGCGGTAGAAGGTCGCGCGTTATGGTGTATCACGTATGTAGAAATGTAGAAAATCATCTCAAATTACCAATGCATATGAAACAACCTAATGTAAATTAATGATAAACCTTTCGGCATTGATAGCACCCATGGGAACAAGATATAACTCAGTGCGTGATTCCATAGAAATTCTGACCTTTAACATTACTGATCCTCCTTGAGAGCTTATTCTAGATACATTCATTATAACGCTCTCTCGTTCGTCGTCATACTTTCTCCCGGCCGTCCAGAGATCTCAAACAGAATGTCGCCTCGTCTGTAAATAACACACGCCTAAGATTCTTTTCGGCCCAATTTTGTGCTCCCTCGCAAATCAGATTCAGCCGACTTTCGACTAAGATCTGGTTCCGTAGCAAGTCTTGATACAAAATTTGCTTCATTTAATATGGCTCTAATAGCTCGTTCACTAACGTTTATGTTTATTACATGGCGTAATTCGTAACGTTTTTGCACTGGTCCAAACGTCGATTTCTTAAAGACAAATTTACAATAAAGCGATCAACTTGATTGAAAGTTCTTCTACGGCGACCTGTTCTAGGACGTCTGGTATATGAACCACAAAGCGAGCGTAAATACGCTGCTTTGTACTTCGTCCACACCTAGAACTGTTGGCAAATTTGGTCTCTTCCATATTCAATCTCTCTATCATCTTCTAAAGCAATAATAGCTTCTGAACTTTAAACTATCTTTATTAATTTCTGCCACAAAAACTGTCAACAAACATTCCTAATTTTTGTGTTTCTAATGACATTATCAAAAAACACCATATTTCATTAGTTAGGTTTAGAGTAAGGATTTGATACTATCATCGCCAGTCGCTGTGATTCCGATTCCTGATATATTTCTAAAAATATCCGTTTCGTTTACGTTGTGAATAGAATCTACTAAGTGATTATTAATAGACTCAACGTCGGCCATTTGATCAGGTATGTAATTTTCTTTGTCCGACTTTAAGTTAAAAAGTTTCAGATGCGACCAGAATTCTTTCGGATTATTCCGAACAAAAAGTCAACTTTTTAGCTGATCAACGTTTCGCAATGTTTGATTGCTTCATCAGGACCCGACAATTATATATAAAAAAAGCACAATTGATATTTAATTAATTTTGCATATTACATTGTTATGACTGTTTATGGATACTGATTAAATTAAACTTATCATGTTTAAATGTAATTAAAATGGTACTAGCCTATTGTCAAAATCGTTTTAAACGAACCTACCTCTCTGGTAGAACACAAGAGAGATACGGGGGCATACGGGGCATGAGGCGATACAAAGATAATGGATGTTCAACCTATATATAAAAAAAGATTATTGTCGGAGATGATTTTCATACAAAAAAATAAAAATGCTGTTAATAAGAAAACAGAATCTCAACACAGCCTACTTTAATATAATCGAGAAATTAAATTGTTCGAAAACACACCGTTATTAGTACCCTACACAGCAAAGTAAAAAAAAACTGTAAGCTTTTTTGCGGTGCTGATAAGAACATTGCAACGATAAGGGACTTAGTATACACAAATAGGTTGAATATACCAGAATAATAGTGGTATTTGTTATTTTGAAATTTCTGTACGTCTATCCGTCTAGTCCATTTCTACTTAGTGCAATTACTACCATCAATGAAATTACCTGTACAAGTCGATATTTATTATTTTAATGACAACAAATGTCAAAAATTAAATGTAAGTACCTATCTATGTATATATTTATGGGAAAAGTTGATGTACGTGTCTTCTGTTGCTTGTGATGTAATTTTACTAATTCTGTGTTTGTTTTCTTTTTTTCTTTTCGTAACTTTATATTATAAAAAAAATAATCTATAGGCTAGTACCATTTTAATTACATTTAAATACGATAATTTTAATTTAATTAGTATCCATAAACAGTCATAACAATGTACTATGCAACATTAATTAAATACTCATTGTCCTTTTATATAATTGTAGGGTCTTGATGGAGCAATAAAACATTGCAAAATGTTGACCAGCTAAAAAATTGACTTTTTGTTCGGATTCTCACCCCAAACTAAACTACTTCAAAATTAGATATATTTTGGATCGTTAATCTACTTACATTATTACTAAACTTGGTATCTGTCTTTTTTCATGGTCCTCAGGGTGCCCGTAAACCACGGAGCATATTTTTCGTAATACAATAAGTAACAAATGGAGCATGCAAATCCATGAGAATATTAATATTTTCAGAAATAAAGTTATTATGTTATTAAGAAAGAAAATATTATTCTATGGTATTAACCTTAAATCTGACAGGAATTGTTCATAATTTAGTGATTTAAAGTCTCTAACCGTTTTATTCTCTGGTCCTGGTTTTGTAAAATTTATTCTTACTGTAAAGTATACTAAATCGTGATCGCTAAAATCTACCGGTGATACACCTTTCCCCGTGACAATTTTTGTATCAGTTGAGAGGATATAATTTATTTGTGAAGACGTTTTATCTGTGATCCTTGTAGGACAATCGATTAGCTGAGTCACACCAACAGCATCTAGAAATTCATAAACAAATGTTGTTTCCGAGTTGTCAATGTTTAATAGATCAATATTAAAATCTCCCACACAAAAACATGACCGACTATAGAAATCTATTGAGAAAGAGCCTCCTCCAAACTGTTGAAAACATCCAAACGATTAGCGTTTGTAGATCTATAAGTAATCCCAACTGAAAGTGACAATTCTTAATTTCCTCTTTTTCTTCTTAATTCTTAAACAAATAAGTGGCTTATTGGTTTCGAGTAAAGTTTTGTTTCGTAAAACAAAAGAATTATTTGGCTCAAATATACATTTATTAAAATTAAATACATATTTTTTTATATCTAAAAATCTAATAACTTCCTGTCTAATGGTAGTAATTAAATTATGTATATTATTTGTTAGCGTGAAAAATAAAAATCATTTACGGTCTTATTATTTAGCGTGTTGCTCCTTTAGATTTCAACAGTGTTAAGTTACGACCATTTACGGCATCAATTTGAATTGTAATGCATGTATACCTAGCGTCACATTCGCAAATAACGCACCCTATAAATACAAATGCAACAAAATATAAGTATGTGTTTTCATTAGTCTTTTAAAATTTAAATTCTGAACGGGATTATTGTTCTAAATAAGTTAACAGACCATTAAGAATATAATGTGCGTTAAGTTTACCAAAAAAATGTCTTAAATTAGACAAAAACAACTATAACAATTTTGTTTTTATTTAAAAAAATTATATTTATATTTAAACAAAAATATGTATCCATTAAATAATCACCATCATTAAATAATCACCAACATTTCCTAAATATCGGTGTGTTTAAGAAGAACAAATATTTATTATTTATGCGTCGTTTTAGATGTAAGACCACTTTTTATCTCAAATTTTGCAAAAAATATGAAATCAAATATCGAAGTATTTAAAAATTCGGTCTGAAACACTGCTTATTGGTTTAATTTCAAATTATATGTCATAACAAATTATGGAATAGGAATCAACTAGTAAAATTGTGGTACTAATTTAAGATGGCCGAACAAAATGGCGGTCAAACAAATTTTTTTGTAATCGTGAAAAAAAAACACCCTCTCAGGTTTTACACATCCTTAACTTTTAGCGTCCCTAGATGCCAAAAAAATTGTTTTATCAATTCCGTCGGTCCGTCTGTCTGTCTCTCTGTCAGTTCGCGGAATAACTGAAAGACTACCTACCAGATTGACTTTCAAATTTGTATCAAAAATTAAGGATCATATGGGCATGACCTGGTAATATTTGGTAAAAATCCAAAATGGCGGCCTAGTGAAGTGTTATAAAAAACATTATTAAAAAAACTACTTATTTAATTTATCAGGATGGCGGAATAAAATGGCGGCTTAATAAAATATTTAAAAATTCAGCCTGAAAAACTACTTGATGGATTGATTTCAAATTGTGTGCCATAGCTAACTGTGTTATAGAGGTCAGCTAGTAAAATTGTGGTACTAATTCAAGATGGCCGAACAAAATGAAGGTAAAATAAAATGTTTGAGGTTGAAAAAATCATCCTCTTAGGTTTTACATATCTTCACGTTTTAGCGTCCCTAGATTCCAAGAAATATGTTTTATCAATTCCGTCATCCCGCCTGTCAGTCTGTGTTTCTGTCAAATCGCGGCGGCCTAGTGAAATGTTAACAAAAATTATTATGAAAAAACCGCTTATCTAATTTATTTCAAATTTTGCCCAAATGTCAAGTATTATGTTGGAATCAACTGGTAAAATTTTGGTAAGAATCCAAGATGGCGGAACAAAATGGCTGTATTCAGAATTCAGCCTGAAAAACTACTTATTGGAATGATTTCCAATCGTGTGCCATATCTAATTGTGGTATAGGACTCAACTAGTAAATCTGTGTTACTGATTCAAGATGGTGGAACAAAAATTTTTGTAACCGTGAAAAGAAATCACCCTCTCAGGTTTTATATATTTTCACGTTTTATAGATGCCAAAAAAAACGTGTTTTATCAATTCCGTCGGTCCGTCTGTCATAGCTTAAATACTACTTACCCGATTGACTTCAAATTTTGACCAAAAGTTAAAAGTCATGTGGGGATGACTCGATAAGATTTTGGTAAAAATCCATTATAGCGGAACAATGATAAAAAAAATGTTGTTAGAGTGGTTTATTATTTAAGGTTAAGATCCAATAAAAAAGCAGTTTTTTTTTAAATTGTCGACGTTTCGAAACAAAATTGTTTCATCTTCAGGACACATAATATCAGCTTTTACCTACTTCGTTGGTCCGCATATATTTCCCGGATATTAAGCTTCTAAATGGTTTTCACTAACAATTCTCTTGTTGTTATGTTAGAGTGGTGTATTATGTGGTGTTAGGATTCAGTAAAACAAACAAAAGTCTATTTTTAAATAGTCCATGTTTCGCAACTTTATTTTTGCATCTTTAGAACACATATATAAAATTTATATCTTGCATGAACCATATATTATCAGTCTTTACCTACTCCGTTCGTCCGCAGATATTTCTCAGATATTAAGTTTCTAAACGGTTATCTTTAACGATCTTCTTGTTGTTATATTAGAGTGGTGTATTATTTGGGGTTACGATCCAGTAAAAAAAACAAAAGTCTTTTTCAAATTGTAGACGTTTCGCAACTCTATTGTTGCATTCTCAGGACACATATATTCTATATCCTGCATGAAACCCATATTATCAGTCTTTACCTACTACGTTTGTCCGCAGATATTTTCCAGATGTTAAGTTTCTAAATGGTTTTCGTTAACGATCCTCTTGTTATTATGTAAGCGTGGTGTACTATTTGAGGTTAGGATCCAGTAAAAAAAAAACAAAAATCTTTTTTAAATTTGTTTACGTTTCGCAACTTCATTGTTGCATTCTCAGGACACAAATATAGATTTTATATCCTACTTGAGACCCAAATTATCAGTCTTTACCTACTCCGTTGGTTCGTAGATATTTCCCAGTTATTAAGTTTCTAAATGGTTTTCGTTAACGATCCTCTTGTTCTTAGACTTGGGTATTATTTGGGGTTAGGTTAGGTTAGGTTATATATCTGTGGACCAACGGAGTAGCTAAGGACCGATATTATGGGTTTCATGCAGGATATAAAATCTATGTGTCTTGAGGATGCAACGTTAAGGTTGCGAAACATCCATAATTTAAAAAAGATCTTTTGTTTTTTATATTGATACACCACTCTAACATTACAACTGATTGGGTTTCAATTTAGGATGGCGAAACAAAATGGCGGTCAAATAAAATTTTTAAAAAATCAATGTAAAAAAATCTTCTATAATTAATTTTAAATTTTGCAGAAAAATTAAATTTGAAAATGAGATAAACTGGTACGAATTCGTATGACGTAGCATAATTGCGCTATGTCTCAATATAAAAACTACTTATTTAGTTTATTCTAAATTATGCCCAGAAGTCAAGTGTGGCATAGGTGGAAAGAAAATGGTAAAATATTGGTAGGAAGCCAATATGATAAAACAAAATTGGGTCCAATAAAAATAAAAAGACAGTTCACATATATACTGTGACTATGTTTTGAACTAAATTGAGTCACACATCACTATTTCAAAAATCAGAACGAGGGAAGTTTCGAGTAAAGGAAATTTACCAATTTTTTTATATGTAGTAGTGTAAAAACACATTTTAATAGTAAACATTGATACCAATTAAGTAAAATTATAACTAGTTTAAAAAACCAGAACCTATTTATTAATTTTACATTAAAATTAGGCAATTTTAACTCAATTTTTTGTGTGACAGAATTTAAAAAAAAAAACAGGAAATTTCCCTTACCCGGAACTTCCCTCTATATGAATCTTTCCTTTTATTGGGAATTGTAAAGGGTAACCCAATCTAGTTCAGTACATAATCATTTAGTAGCACATATATACTGCCTTTTCAAACATTTTCGTTGGACGCCATTTACTTCCATCATATTGGAGTCCTACCAATATTTTACGAGTTTCTTCTTATGCCACACTTGATATTTGGGCATAATTTAAAATAAATACAACAAGCAGTTTTTACATTGAGACGCACTCACATTGTGTTACGTCATGTTGGATTTGTGCCAGTTTATCCCTATAACACATTTAATGTTTCTGCAAAATTTAAAATCAACTGGATAAGTGGCCCCCGTTTTGTTCCACCATCTTGAATTTGTGCCACAACTTGAAATTAATCTAATAAGTAGTTTTCAGGCTGAATTTTTCACTTTCACTAGGCCGCCGTCTTGTTCCCGCTTATTTGATTTTTACCAAAATATTTCGAGGCCATCCCCAAATGATTCTTAATTTTTGACTAAAATTTGAAGTCAATCTGATAAGTAGTTTTTAAGCTATGCCGCGAACTGATAGACAGATTGACAAACCGACAGACGGACCGACGGAATTGATAAAACAATTTTTTTGCATCTAGAGAGGCTAAAACAAAATCTTTTTTCATAGTTTCAAATATTTTATTTAGCTGCCATTGTGTTCCGGCATCTTGAATTAGTACCACACTTTCATTAGTTCATCTCTATACTACTATTATCCAATTTGAAATAAGTCCATCAAGTAGTTATTTCAGGCTTAATTTTTAAATAATTTACTAAGTCGTCATTTTCTTCCGCCATCTTGGATTCGTACCATAATTTTACCAGTTGATTCCGATATAATACTTGATTTTCGTGCAAAATCTGAGATAAAGTAGTCTTTTAGTAATAATTTTTTTTTACATTTTACTAGGCCGCCATTTTCTTTTGCCAAAGTGGATTTATACCAAAAGGTTGTCAGGTCATCTTTATATGAACCATAATTTTTGACCAAAATTTGAAGTGAATCGAGTAAGTAGTTTTTGCTATGCAGCGAAGAGACAGACCGACGGAATTGAAAAACATGTTTTTCGGCATCTAGGGACCCTAAAATGTAAATACGAATTTAGGAAGGAAGTAAAAACTAGAGCAAAATGTCTTAAAAACTAAGGAAACTCAAATATTTTATTTCTCACCTGATCCCTAAATAAGATATTTTGATAAGAGTAGGGCTAAGAATTGCGCGTTTTTAAATACAAAGGGTTTTAGTTTTAAATAAAATTTTCTTCTTTATAAAACATCTTGCGTAACTAAAAAAGTGTAATTTAGAAGTTTCGCAACTCCATTTTTTTAGGTTTTGGCACATCTACGAATGACCATCATTTTCAAATATGTAATTTTAACGTTCCCATATTACGAGGATAAAATAATCTTGAAAGAACCTTTTAAAACAGATGCTACCCTATCCCCTTTTCCATTTAATTTATTTTTTGAAAATGGGACACGGTCGCTACCTTAAAATTTTTAATCACGAAATATACAGAAAATGAAAGCAATATGCAATTCTATATATCCGATGTTGCCAGTTTCAAAAGTAGCGCACTTGTAACCGCTTAATGCTATCGATACGTGCGCTGTTTACATTTCATGTACAGCGAAAAATATATACATAAGAAGGAACGCAGAATAGAGCATCGGTTTTTAGACAACGTTGCTCTAAGATTTACAATTTTGTTTAATCTTATAAGAAGATAACTCTTGTAACAGTTTCCAAATCAGAAACAACCAGTTTGAGACCTCTGATCGAAGTACAAATTATTGAATTTTCAGAAAATTGATACAAAATTGTAGAAAACGCAAAGAAAATTCAATTAACTTAAAATATTTAGCTCTATGTATACTAATTTACTTTACTTTAGTTAGTAAAATCGCGTTAAAATTATTTGAGGCCAATTGATATTCAAGTCCTTCTACTGGCCGACTAAAATAATTACTAAGAACTGTACATTGTATAAAACTAATATAGCA
This sequence comes from Kuschelorhynchus macadamiae, assembly GCA_030620095.1. Taxonomy (NCBI): domain Eukaryota; kingdom Metazoa; phylum Arthropoda; class Insecta; order Coleoptera; family Curculionidae; genus Kuschelorhynchus; species Kuschelorhynchus macadamiae. Next base: position 1,946,873 of record JAUTXW010001244.1, on the reverse strand, counting down.
TATAAATGGTTCCACTGTCATATCCCTGTGAACAATATAAATTTAACATTTTTACCAAAAGCGTAACCCTGCATTTTTCCTAATTTAGTTAAAAACGTCGGACTGCAAAAACTGTGATTAAAATATTTCAGGCTTAAATTAAATTCACGTATGCAGGAAGCGCATGCAAAAATAACGACCGCTCTAATTAATATGGGAAACACACTCACAAAATAAATAATGCACTCGCAAACGAAAACACTCCTTTGACGTGATTTGTTAAAGGGCATAATTTAGTGTTCCAACGGGAGCAGAAACACTGGTTCTGATAAATACTCTGAGCGGTGAAACATCTGTGCAACAGCAGACGATCGGTATAGGTTTAAACACATTTTTGAATATAGCTGGAATTATTTTATGTTTGGTGGAAATTTTTGCAAAATCACTCTATGATAGTAAAAATTATAATCATTTTAGCAGTAAGAATATTGTTTTAGTTGTCATGTTTTAAAATCACTAGATTCAAATTACATTATACTTAAGGTATCTTGTTAATTAGAATTATATGCGCATTTCATTCGTATATGAGAAACCACATTGCTGTCGCAAAAGTTTAAATAATTCATTTTTACCTTCTTCTATTCTGTTATTAATATATTATTTGGGTTATATAGTGGAAGTATTGTAATCGAAAAACATTTTTTCAGAAAAACCGATTTGAATAAAACTAAACACAGAATAGGTTTTTAGGTTTTCTTTCTTTCTTTAGGTTATTTCGGTTATTAAACTCATAAAAACCCATTTATATTGATATAAGTAATGTAATAGATATACCCTCAGTTTTCGGTTTTCGTTGATGTTTTATGTACGTGATATGTACACCGATTACTCCAAGATGCTTTCACCAATTTAGGTCAAATTTTCAGGAAGTATTCAGGGTAGTTGCAAAGTGATGCCATCGTAGGCAAACTGAACAAAAATAAAAAATGGCGCATAGTAATACGTTTCTAGCAAAATTTTATATGCAATGGATCCAGTAGCTACTTGTATTTTTCATTGGGGACGTACACATTTTTAACCTAGGTTTATGCCTCGAAAACTTTAAAGCTGACCTTTACAATAAGGTTTTGAATAAATAGAACTAAAAAGAAGGAAATATTTTTTTTTATAAAAAATAAACCGACTTCAAAAAAAAGCACTAAAAAGTAATCAAACATAACATCTTATTTTATCTTACAAGTACTAGTTACTTTTTAACTCAACTATAGGCGTGAGTATGGGTTAACAGAAAAATCGAGTCTAGTTTTGTCTTACATTAATACCGTTAAAATCAGAGAAAGTAAAAACGGAAAAGTATCTTGTGAATTACACTAGCGGTTTAATAGGCATCTTTTTAAAGAGTTTATGGTGCTGATTGAGAAATTTCCTTTATTAGCTTTTACATATAACTTTGCATGTTTACGTAAATGCAGTAACTGGCTGTACTACTAAACTGCAGTCACGTTTAATAGCAAAAAAGATATGTTACATCTAACAAAGAATGTTTCTCCTAGCTTTTATGTTTGTTGCATCTTTTCTAAATCTGTTTTTGATTCAGTATAAATGGAGGTTAGAGTTGATCAAAAATCTGCAAAAATTGGACACAAAACCGGTTTTATGAAAATATGTATACTAAGTAGAACATTTTTATCTGAACCCCGAAAAGAACCATTTTAATAATAAATTTTATTACATCTTATATAAAGTATGATAGTAAAAACGTTTTGTTCATTCTTATTAAACATCCCTACTATTAATTTTTGCAAATTTGTGTTCAAATTTTAAGTCCTATTAGGGTAAAGTCCGGAGAGATGCCGCGGTGGTATAGACGCCGCAGGTCACGTGGTATTTGCTGTGAGTGCGCTCGACTAACGCCGCCATTAAATCTAGAACCATATCGGTCAGCAAAGTTAAGGGGATATTATACAGACGAGCAGTTAAGGATTACTATAGAAATGGTCAAAGCCTTTCATCTGAGACACTTTTCCATTTTTCACAACGTGTAAACGGGTTTCAGCTCTCCCTCCAGATCAAAATCTGCATGCGCCACTGAACTGGTTTGAAAAATAGAATACTTTTTTTAGGTGTTTTGGGCCATGAGAACGAAAAAAGACTGGTTGCTCATATCAAGAGACTCTGAGCTGCTGGATTTGCCCCGGATCGTAAAACAGTTCGGACGTTAGCATATAATGTTGCAGAAAAGCTCGTCATAAAACACACATTTTCAGTTCAGGTTGGAAAAGCTGGAAAACAGTGGCTTAGATCTTTCATAGAAAGAAATCCGGACCTATCCATTCTACAGTCAGAAGGACTATCGTTAGCAAAAGCTCAAGGCATGACTCGACTAGTCGCCAACTTCTTTGAGCTATTAACCATTGTTTTAAATGAAAACAATTTAATTAATCGTCCATCACATATCTTCAATATGGATGAAGCAGGAATCCAAATTATTAATAAACCATTTAAGGTTATTGCTCCCAAGGGAGCAAAAGATGTGCATACTTTGACATCTCGCAAGCGAGGAGAAAACATCACAGTTGTCGGTTGTTGCAATGCTGAAGATGTGTTTCTTTCGCCGGCCCTCATTATGAAAAGTGTTAACAAGAAGCCTGAATTTTCCGATGGTTTGCCAGCTGGATCCGTTGTTTACATGAACAAAAAATCGTCATTTATCAACTCGGAAATATTTTTAAAATGGCTGACTGAATATTTTATTCCAAGGAAACCTCCAGGAAAATTGATAATTGATGGACATTCATCACATTGCTCGCAGGTTGAAATGCTCGAAATTGCAGACCAGAACGATATAATTTTATTGTGCCTACCCAGCCACTGTACTCAAGCCATGCAACCCTTAGAACGCAGTTTCTTTGGTCCTCTTAAGTGCTATTGGACTCAAGAAGCCAGAACTTGGATGCTGGATCATCCCAATAGAAACCTAACCAGATATTAAGTAGGAAAAGTTCTTGGAAAGGCTTGGGTTCGTACTACTACTACGTCAAATTCAATATCAGGATTTAAAGCCACTGGTATCTGTCCTCTTGGTAGCACTACAAAATGCGGACAATGATAATACAAATGATCCGGATCAAGAAGAAACAGTTGCCTTAAATCAAATGCTTTCCAAGATATCAAGACCGGCAAATAAAACAAATCACTTGGAACCCCAACCTAGTACTTCTACATATCATTTAAATGAAGGTAATATCACACCATCTAGAAAATGAAAATTGGGAAACAAAGAAAGCACTTGCGAACCACAACCTAGCACCTCTACATACCATTCAGATGACGATGACAGAACACCAAGTACATTTTTACACGATAGGAGACCAATTCCAAAAGTTCCAGTTTCATTAAAAAAATAAATCAGTCAGCTACCGTGCTTACTTCACCTGAAAACATAAACGTTAAGAAAAATAAACAAATGCAAGAAAAAAAAAGAATTTCGAAAGAAGTTAGATCTGAAAAAGAATCAGGAAAAAGTTGAAACAGATGAAAAAAAGAAAGCTTCAAAAATTACAAAACCTTTAGATGAAGAAAGTGATGACGAACCACTAGCTAACTTAGTTGCAAAGATTCATAATGATGCCACATCGGATATTGATAACTGTAAAGACTATTCCTCACCTAACAGCAACAATCCAACTGATGCAAGATATTACTGTGTTGAATGTTTTGAGGAATATCATCTTACAAAGAAATCTGTGGACTGGATTTGTTGCATAAGGTGTGCAAAATGGCTACACGAGACCTGTACTTTGTACTTAGATGTATGCAACATCTGCAAGCGAAAAGAACTGAAAACAAAACATTTTTCAGGGTGAGGCATCTTTCCTTTGTGGAAATTGTAATAAGGCATCTCTCCGGACCAGCCTTGGCATCTCTCCCACCATAGGTGGGAGAGATGCCCCAGAAATTACTTTTTGGTTATTTTTTTTTTAGTTTATCCTATAATGTTTTGAGCTGGAAACTACTTTACGTTTGTTCTAGAATAGTAGAACTACCTTGTTATTTTTTTTAGCAAAATAAAGTTAATACTTTGGGTTTTATGATTTTTTTTCAAAATGTGCAGCAGCTCTCCTGCCTTTACCCTATAATTGGACCAGGAGCGTTCAGTAAAACACATTCTTCTCCAATACGACTAGTCCAATAAATTTTTGTGTATATTATTACCTTGTCCAACAACTAATAAATTGACAAAAATCAGCGGCGTGTAAATTAAAAACAATTGAAAATGTTATTCATATCCATGCCTATGGTTAAGTTAAAACCTAGCTACTATTTGCAAAATGTAACCCTTGACTATTTATTAGAATTTGTCAGTTTTAATTAAATATATTTTACTATTTTGCAAATAATACAAATCTAGAATATTACTAAATATACTGCATCTTTTGAAAGGAAGCCGTTGCAGATCCGTATTTATTGATTTTTTGTCTCAAAATCAAGAAAAGACTTACATCTTGAAGTTTGCCTATATACTTAATTAAGATCCTGTATTTTGCCTAGGCTACTTGAACGTAAGTTAGTATTTTTAAATAATTACGAAATTGTAGTAGCGGATTCATCATTAAAGAAAAAAATGATTGTGGGTATTTCGCCACAATATATAAACAAGATAAAATACCTGTACACAGCCATCGCAGTCATGAGTTCTAGGTCCGTTGGAAAGGAACCCGAGGAAACAAAACTGAAAAATGTCTAGTTTTCTAGAAGCTGAAGACGGAAGTACACTTTGTTCCGAAATGTCCAGAAAAAAATAAATTTTTTTCAGCCTTGTTCCTCGGGTACATTTCCATTGGACCCAGAACTCAATCAAGATTACAGAAAGGAATGTACAGATATTTTCTCATTTTTATATATAATAATTTTTATTTTTAATATTATTTAATATTTTTTTTCACTTATTTTGTATGTTAGAATGTTATAAATAAAATGAACTATTTGGACGAAATCTTTTACTTTTAATTTTTTTTATTATAAGAAAAATTGCCAGCCTAGCGGCACGACGCATTAATTCGCACTTTACTGGTACTTATCTTTTTATGAACTATCACTCTCGAAAACGAAACAACAGTTCAAAATACAAACTATTAATTTACACATTTAATTATTTAACTTTATTTGTAGAATAATCAATACAACCCTTACATAACAACTATAGATATAATGCTATACGGGATATACCGGGTGGAGGGGAGAGAGATAAATATTAAAGCTTCCTTTGAGTTAATTAATACTTGATATGAAGAAAAGTATTGTAGTAACGTTGTTGATTCAGAAACGCCCTATTAGGCTGTAAATTCAAACATTTGAGTCAATCCTAAACTGATTTGTAATTCTGAAGAGGTCAGTACACGGAGTGTTTACTAACTACCGAGTTTATAAGTTTGCGCGCAAAAAACCTCAGGTGTGTATGGTTTCAAACATGTAATTAAGCATCATAAAATAATTAAGTAAAATACTTTCATGTGAGTACGATGAATAAATCTAGATTTACAACGAATATATGTTATTCACTAGCGAAGTAAAAAGGTATTTTTTTATAGAAATATAAAAGTAAAAGATAACGTATCAGTTGTTCTTTGGATATTCCTGATAGGATGATATCATCACTATCCTTTGTCCAGGGCAAAACATGGACAGTGGTTTTCAAAGTCAGCACTCTACTGGTGTACTGTTTTGATGGTACATCGTCGTTACAAGTGCCGTCACATGTTCAATAGCAGGAGCTACCTCATGTTAAATATTCTTCGTGTGCATGATTCAAAAGGGCAACCGCACGTCGATCCCTTACAGAGTATTGATATTAAAAAGGACACTATTATATAAAAAGAGACCTACACGATGTAATGAATTTCAGTTTGAATCCCAAAACCTAGACATAAAAAATATTATAGGAATATGTCAAAAAAATTAGGAATTTTCAAGATCTACGTTAAAAATATATACTTACTCTGTTAGTGGGTGGCTTAACTAATCTAAAGCCCAAGGGATGCATTTTATACAAGTCTACTTTTCGGAAAGGGTATTTTTGAAAGGAAAAATGGAGTTCTTGTCTCAACCTCGCGCTTTCTCCGGAAGCAGGAGAGAAAATGTCGAAAAACTAACGCCCAACAAGTATACTTTATTAAAAGAACAAAAACTCCTTACAATTAGTATATTTATATAGGGAAAGATGTCACAAAACTTACTAAAACTAATGACACTTAACTTTTTATTTATACTCGATATCCATATAAAGAAAAAATAATTCATCCGTTTGCACAAGAAAGCATCTACTACACTGTTCAAAATTGCGTTAAAGTTATTTAATTTTAACTGCAAAAATAATTTTGCTATTTTGACTTAGTTAAATTTTTGCTGGTAACACTTGGTTATCAATATTTTACTAATAAAATGTGATTTTACACTACATGCTAAAAAAACGTTTTAATAATGTAAGTGTACCAAGTACTTCGTATAATTACCAAACATCCTTAAAATTCACTATACATCCAAATTTGTGTGTGTATTATTTCATGAATTGTCCCGATTTTACCCATCGCGGTGGTGGCTGCTAAAAAACAGGGAAAATAAAAGAAGACACATTTTAACATCTATTACCACACATTTTCACTTTTAGCGTGTAGTAATTTTTAGATTTAAAGTGTTTTAGTGCAAAAAAAACAAACATCAAAATCTATAAAAACTAGACATCTTAAAAGAAAAATAATCGTTCGGTGACTGCATAATTTTTAAGTTCTAGTCCTAACTTTAAAGTGTACAAATTAGGTAGGAATTTAGAAAAATGTTATATGTTTATTGTAACATTAGATGCATTAGCTTTAAACATTTTGTTATTGTTGTACTTGTGGTAGTTTTACCATCAAATAAACTTTATAATATATATAAATATAAAATATATTTTTTAAAAACAAAATGTGTTGTAGTGAATGAAGAATTAGAACTGTAACCAAACATAAAATAGCATTTTTTGCCAATAACTTCTGCATACGAGTGAAATGTTTAAGTTATGACACCATTATCGATCACTATTATTATCATTTAAAAAATGAATGGAGATGTAGTGTTTGTGAGACTATTAATAACACATTAAGCTAGCGTAACTTTTTTAAACGTAGGGTCAATTATTTTTTGTTTTGCAAACTTCATAATAACATACAATAACAGCAGGTATTTTTACACAAATTCCAGAAAAATATTCAGTAATATTTTCAGTATTCTTACATAGTATGTATAGCAAATTGTGGTTGGAATAAATTTGTTTATACAAAAACTGACGTAATTTGATACACTTTAATTTAATTAATTTAAAAATACTAGAAAATTAATATAAATTCGACAAGTATTATGTAAGATTACATTTATGATAGATAAACATTGGATTGGAAAACGAAAAAATCCAATGATTTTTGTGTTTCTTTTACTTTATATTCCGAGAATATACAAAAATAGTACTATAAAAATACGGTACAATATTCGAATTTTACTGTAAATATATCAAAAATTCTAAATTTAATTTTATATCTAGAAATGTACTTTACCAATTATTACTTGTTTATTTTTAAAGATTTTAATGTAAAATATGTAAAATTACATTTGTAAAGTTATTAAAACTTTGTTTACACAAAATCACAATTTCTTTTTAAATTGTACTTTTCGAACTCTATACTTTTTACCACCCCTAAATGCATTTGAAGAGATATTTGCAAAGTTTTGGAGCCATGTCGGGTTGAAAAGTCCATCTTGCCCAAATGTTTATTATGACGTCGCGTCAGCAAGACACCTTGAAAGAATGACAGTTTTCTTCTTTTAACAAAAAACATGTTAATTTATTTTCAAACTCCCCCAATTTCTTGACGTTAAACATTTTTAAATCAATATTTTATAACAAGAATATGGATCTTTTGACCTACCCAATAACTTTTGCCATATATATATATATATATATATATATATATATATATATATATATATATATCATATATATATATATATATATATATATATATATATATATATATATATATATATATTTAATGAATTTATTTTCTTTCTTGGGTATAGGTTATATAAATTAATAAATTTTTTTTTTATTTTTTTTTTTTATATATATATCCACTAGCTCGACGTTTCGCTATTGTTTGGAAGCTTTTTCAAGAGCTTTTTTATTTTATTTCATCTAAAAATTTTGTGAACAGATAAAACTAGAACATTTTTTAAATTACAGTGCGTTAAAATGTTTACAATGTACACAACAAACAACATCTATAAACCTTGTCACATAATAATTTATACATTAAATATAATAAAATAATTTATAGGTAAAAGTTCTTTAAGTTAATAAATATATGTACTATACCTTGGAAATAGCACCAGTTCAGGTGAGCATTTTTAATGTTTCTAACCGATGGACAATAAAATCATAAATTCCAATTTATAAAAACCTATTTTCTTGCCATGTTTTTATTCTTTCAAATATTAAAAACGTATATATTTTATTTTATATAGTGGATGGTTGAAAACATTTAGAACTTCGATGTTTACAAGTGTTGTTCAAATTGTAAATATAATAAAGTTGTTATTAAAAATTTTGTTTTTTTTTTTTATATTATTTAGTGTAAATCAGTTAATTTTATATATTTATTTAATTAAGTTATGATAAATTTGACTTAGATTCTGAATGTCCTTCTTATCATTTACTACATTAGGTTCTTTCTTTATTTGATACACTTCCTTGAAAGCTAATTTATGATAATTTCGATCTTGACATAAAATTTTTGTTTCAGCAAAGTTAAATTCATGATTTTCGCTTTTTTCGTGTTTATGTAAGGCAGTAGATGCGTTCTTTGTATATTTATGGCCGTTTAAACGATTTTCTAAATACTGCGTTGTCATGCCTATGTACTTTTTTGGACAATTTATGCAAGGCACAGAATAAATAACATTCGATCTTTTCTTTTTTGGAATTTCACTCTTTAAAAAAGAAAAGATCGAATGTTATTTATTCTGTGCCTTGCATAAATTGTCCAAAAAAGTACATAGGCATGACAACGCAGTATTTAGAAAATCGTTTAAACGGCCATAAATATACAAAGAACGCATCTACTGCCTTACATAAACACGAAAAAAGCGAAAATCATGAATTTAACTTTGCTGAAACAAAAATTTTATGTCAAGATCGAAATTATCATAAATTAGCTTTCAAGGAAATGTATCAAATAAAGAAAGAACCTAATGTAGTAAATGATAAGAAGGACATTCAGAATCTAAGTCAAATTTATCATAACTTAATTAAATAAATATATAAAATAACTGATATACACTAAATAATATAAAAAAAAAAAAAACAAAATTTTTAATAACAACTTTCCAACATTATAATTTACAATTTGAACAACACTTGTAAACATCGAAGTTCTAAATGTTTTCAACCATCCACTATATAAAATAAAATATATACGTTTTTAATATTTGAAAGAATAAAAACATGGCAAGAAAATAGGTTTTTATAAATTGGAATTTATGATTTTATTGTCCATCGGTTAGAAACATTAAAAATGCTCACCTGAACTGGTGCTATTTCCAAGGTATAGTACATATATTTATTTTAACTTAAAGAACTTTTACCTATAAATGTCTTATTTTATTATGAGTTTTGAATGTATAAATTATTATGTGACAAGGTTTATAGATGTTGTTTGTTGTGTACATTGTAAACATTTTAACGCACTGTAATTTAAAAAATGTTCTAGTTTTATCTGTTCACAAAATTTTTAGATGAAATAAAATAAAAAAGCTCTTGAAAAAGCTTCCAAACAAGAAGCGAAACGTCGAGCTAGTGGAGGAAAAAAAAAATAAAAAAAAAATTTACCATTAATTTCACCAAACCTATACCCAAGAAAGAAAATAAATTCATTAAATATGGAATATGGTTTAAGAAGAAAGTTGAAAATTAATATATATATATATATATATATATATATATATATATATATATATATATATATATTTAGAATCAGCTCTTCAAATTGATACTTATCGCAATAAATTATAAAGATAGTTATTTTTTATGTTGATAATGAAATGCCTTCATACTAGGAACACAAAACTCGTCCAACATAAAATATAATATACGCAATTAATTGATACAATTTTTCAAATTAATTACCATAATCACACGTTAATAAATCCCAACATAAAATTCAAGAGACCCTGAAAACAGGTACGTTAATGGTAATTTTCATTGACAAACGAAGTTGAAATTAAAATACATTCGATTAAGCCATTAGCACTCTAGAGTAACAAGAGTAATCGAATGCCACCAAGTTAATAGCTTGTGACGTATGAAAAGTTCTATCACAAAATCATTAGTTATCTCAAAACAAAATCGTGGCTTGACATTTGCTTATATCATACGTCTGAAAACGGATCGAATATAGAAATATCACAACCGGTAAAGGACACATTCGGTTAAAAGACGCAATCAGTCAATTCCTTCCAAGAGAGCTAACAGATAAAAGGGAGATTATTGCTACACTGTAAGTACCATTTCTCAATTACATTCGTAAATGTTTAACACAAATTTCCGTCGGTAATATTTTTACTAATATTTATACTAAGTTTATGCAGCATAAATAAGGAAATATACATTAATGAAATTACATTTAGATTATCACAGCGAATCAAGAAAAGGAGATATGTATTATAGTGTCCCGCTTCAAAAACAAGTAACTATTTGGAAACAATGAAGATAGGGAATACTACCATCGAAAGGAAAATGCATAACTAGTTGTATGCTTAAATTTTTTAGTCCAAACCTCTTGAAAATTTCGATCGGAATGCTATTTCAGGTGGCAACTAAAAATTATTATTTTTATTAGTATCGATATCCAAAATATATCCGTGTATTGCTTTTCTTTAGAAGAAACATGAAATCGTTACAGTTTGGTACAGATACTCACTTCATTGCCTATTTATAAATAAGTCTATTGTTTAATTAAAATTATTTCTTATTAACAGAATCCCATATTTGAGGTCTAATTCTCCTGTCAATTCATTTAAAATAACATATAACTAAAGAATGCAAGTTTATTTTATGATTTAGAAAAAGTATTCATCTTTAACAAAGATACAAATTCCGGATTTGGATTTAATTTTATAATCTCTGATAATCTATAAGTAATTAATTGCTGGATACTTTGCATAACCCAAAACCCGAATAAATTAGCCTGTGTCCACGAACGGCTAATTGTTAGGCAAAATTGAATATATTGGGGCCACCATCAGATGAGCCGTTCCCCATCATAAATCACTAATAACAAATCCAGTTTTCGTGCCAGCTGCTAGATTCATCCCACAATTTATTGAGTTATTTTCTACATTACAATGTTGGATAGTTCTATTTACTAATTAGTTATAAATTAGATTTTATAACACATGTTATATGTGAAAAGTTTTATTGTAGGGGAAAACTTTGGCGATTATTAATGACTCAAATTTGACAACTAAAATGCCTGGAAATGGGTTAGTAAAGGATACGTTTTCTAGTGAAGTAATTTACTGCTCTCTAAATGTGACACATCGTATCATTTGTGGATATAAGTAACAATATGTTTAGAATTAACTTACCTAGAGAGATTAAAACATCACACCACAACAAAATTTTGACCTATACTTATTTAAAACACCCCGCACATTTCTTAGGAGAAATGGTTTTCAATCAATCTTTATAATAGTTTGATATTTAGTAATCTTCGATCTCCTGATTAAAAGCTATCCTGGCTAGAACTTAATTCTGCTGCTACTTTTTGACATAGAGGCTGGAATTTTGCATTTTCTATATTTTATGCTAAATCTTAACTTTTTTGGTACTTAATATGTACTCTAGTAAGTTAGTTGATTAAAATATTTCTAATTATAAGCTAATGTTTGTATTAGTAAAATGCTGCCATTTTTGTTGCCCCTAAAACACTAAAACGTCAATTTTTATTACCCTAAAACACAAATTAATATTTTGGTAAATATGTGGTATATAGTAATGGAAATTAAATAACTGTATCCAACATTTTACAACTTTAAATAGCCAGTAAAATTGACAGATTTTAATTTTTGAACGAATATTTTCAGTTAATACAGCTTTAATTACAACGATTAATAATGAAACATTCAATAATAATGCCTTGAAATATTTTAAACAGATTATGTGATTAATGTTAAGTCAGATTCACTTTGTTTATAGTAAGTTCCTAAGGAACGACAAAAATCTAGTAATAGAAGATAATATAGGTGTTTGATAAATAGTTGGCTTTTTATTCTAACAACTTCAATATTATCAATAATATTAATTGTCAATATATTATATATTTATTACTCCATTTACAATTCAGAAAAATTGGTAAATTTCCTTCACCCGGAACTTCCCTTTTTATCTTAATCTTTCCTTACATTAGGAATAGTGAAATGTGGCCCAATTTAGTTCCGCACATAGCCATTTAGTAATACATATATCTACATATACTGTCTTTACAAACATTTTTATTGGGCGCCATTTTGTTCGACTCATTCCTATATTTTACCCGTTGCTACATATGTCGCACATGATTTTTGGGCATTGAGTTGAATAAGTAGTTTTTATATTGATTTTTTTAAGACTGCCATTTTGTTCCGTCATGTTGAATTGGCACCAGTTTATTCCTATATCAGATTTAATTTTACTCAATGCTTGCATGGAATTTGAAATTAACCTAACAATCTTGGAGTCATACCAAAATGTTGCCAGTTCACTTCTACGTAACACTTGATTTTTGTGCAAAATATGAGGTAATTTGGATTATTAGTTTTCTAGTGATAATTAATTAACATTTCCCCAGGCCGCCATTTTGTTCCGCCTTAATGTATGTTTACCAAAATGTTACCAGATCATATCCATAAGACATTTAAGATATGACCCAAATCTGAAGTCAATTGGGTAAGTAGTTTTTTAGCTATGGCACATGATAGACAGACAGACCGAAGGAATTGAGAAAATATGTTTTTGGCATCTAGAAACGCTAAAACTCTTTAAATATTTTATTAAGCCTCTATTTTGCCATCTTGGATTCGGGCCAACATTTTATCGGTTGATTTTTAGATAATATTTGATTTTTGTACAAAATTTCACGTAAATTGGATAGATAGTTTATTAATATTAATTTTATTAACATTTCACTAGGCCGCCATTTTGTTTTGCCATCTTGGAATCGTACAAAAATTTGAGCAATAGGTTTCCACGTAATATTTGATTTTTGTGCGAAATTTCAGGAAAATTGTTTTTTAGTAATATTTTTTTAACATTTCGGTAGGCCTCCATTTTGCTAGTAGTTTTTGAGCTATGCCGCGTACAGATAGACCGACGGAATTAAGAAAACATATTTTTTGGCGTCTAATAACCCTAAAACGTGAAGATATGTAAAAACCCGGGAGGGTGATTTGTTCACGATTTCCCTTTTACGAGAGAAGTAAAAACAACAAAATTGAAGTGGATTTTTATACAAAACTTTGTAAAATTAAAAGTTGGATTTGTATATCTATAGCTTCTTATAAATATTTTTAGAGTTAATACACCACGAGCATACATCGTGGCTCTTTAATGAATCCCCCTTTTATTTGCTGAAATAGAAAATTTAAATTTAGCAAATTTTAATAAAAAACTAAATGCTCCTTTTTGTTCATTTGTGTTTTAAATCTCATAAAATGGCGAAAAGGAGTTGTTAACAATTTTAAAAATTGTAGTATTTCATACCTCACGCGAACCTTAATTGGAATGTCCTTATGAGGGTGGGTGCTTAATATTGTGCAATAAATAGGAAGGCGAATGTGGCGAACAGACCTTGATATGCCTTGTTATGTTTTTTAATTTTTTATGTGGTAATAGTGAACAAATACAATTCTGTGAGGTGTCATTTTCATCTTTAAAAAACTGAGTTTTTTTGTGGGCGAAAAATTGCATCAAGTTTAGTTATGGGAACATGAAAAACAATTTAAAATCAAATTATCTTGGTGCTAAATATAAAAAATTCTTCATAAAATGTGAAAATATCACAATAAATTTAATAATATCAGCTAATCGTTTATCTGTTGCACAGATTCGTTTTGGAATCCATGTTTTTGTGTCTGATGTGAAATGTAAAAACCATAAAAGTTTATTTAAGTGAGATCTTTAAAGTATTGTAATATTTTTATAATTGTAAACAAACTGATACATGAGACAACTTACGGATCACGAAAAACCGTATTTAAAATAAAGAATATTATTTATTTCAAAAATTACAAGTTTATCCAAAATGCCTTGATGCATACAGCTTATGTGTCAACTCCGACTGACTGTAAAACACGATTACAACGGTATATTAAAGAAAAGTACCAATATGTAATTTGTGGAATCAGCGTGCTTGGTCAACAGATTCACACAGTCGTCGTGAAGGGGGTGTAAGGTAATTCACGTGTTCTTCTGAGTGACTAACCTATATTGTAATTGTTTAATGTTGTAGTTTTGTTGTCAACTGTGTGCAGAGCAGTCCTAATAGGTAGGGAGTGGTGCTTCTTTATTGACGCCGCAAATAACTGTTGATGAACATAGTCGGCACTTAATTAATTTGCTATAGAATAATTTGTATTCTTAGGTCACAAAATATTCAGGCAATATTATCTATATTTATATAATATTATATATATATATATTTAATTCAGACATTGTTTAATCTTGATATTCATTGACCAAATGCAAAGAAACTTTAATGTTGCAAAAATATAGATTTTTTTGAACCATTGTTATATAAATTGTTCAGCGGTCTTTCATCCTAGGTGCTTAGAACGAAACAGAGAAGATGTAAAAATTGGAGGATACATTGTATATTGTAATACACAAATGTATTACTTTGATGAATATCAAAATAAGACGAATAAGAGCTATATGAATTAACAAAAATATATAAATGACATAGAAAACTTAAACAGAAATAAATAGACATAAACATGTTAAACGAGTAAAACGCAACACTCTGGTCTTCCTGGATGAGGTCCTACGGGTAGAAAACAAGTTTACTACAGAATTAGGAAAAGAGAAGCAGTACACCATTAATCTTAAAAATGAGGTCACAATCAATAAAAAAAGAACCAAAAAGAAAAAACTAATAAAGAATTCGGAAAACTACAACACATCGGAAATGGCATTAAATACTAAAATGGCTGAACTAGTTCAACTAAATCAAAGCATGATAGTCAGGATCAAGACATTGAAAGGAGAACATAACAATTATTCAAGGGATGTTCTACTATAATCAGGAAGTTGCCATTTTTTTATTTTCTCTTAAAAATTAAATCTAAATATTAAAAAAAACACATATTTTTTTATTTTTAATTATCTGAAAAAATAAAAAAGTTATTGTCTTCGAAAGTTTGAGATGCAGCTCTCACTTGGCTAGAGGTTCGATGACATCACAATACAAGAGTCCTTCAAAAACGCCTAACGCGCTGCCTTTAAACCATTGTTATTGCTAGCGGATGCGGCGCAATGACGTTGCAATTTTTAGTGGTTTAATATTAAATCGTTTGAAAACGAAGTTATGCCGAAGATAACAGGTTCAGTACATGTTGTATTGTTCCAAAATGGACCAATACCAGTATAACCAGTGCACTGTAATAAAAAATGTGATGATAAAAAAACACTTTCCTTTAAATCTACCCTATATTGCTGTGGTCATCATTTTGACGAAAGTGTCTACATACACAATATGTAAAATATTTTTAATGCTTTTACTTTAAGCAAAAAATTGTTGTTTGATAAATTAATCAGAAATATAGTAGTTATTTAACCGGGGGGGGGAGGGTTTACTTGTTATAAGATATTTAGAATAGAAGTAAGCCGTACCATCCTTTTCTCGAGGCCATTCAAGGCATTTTCGACCACCAGGTAATTTCGATGTGGATAAGGATAGAAGCCTAGTTTTCAATCACCAAGAAGACATGTCATAGTCGAGCTATTTTCGTAAACAAGCCACTACCACTACCATATAGTTTACGAATCAACACCAGACGAAATTTTCAATTTTGTCACTGACACACTTATCGTCAAAATTCTAAGGCACTTCCCGCAGACACACAAACTTCAAATTTTGATTTTAATTAGTTTTTAGCCCATAAAGAAAAATTCGAAATCCCCAAATTTCACCCCCGTTCTCCTCCCAACTAGAAAAATAACGTTTTTTTACAATTTTATTTTATTTATGCAAGTCGGATATGAACGGGACAAAAAAATTTGGTCGCAATTTGCCGTGGCTTAATGGTAAAGGCATCTGTCTCCAAAGCAGGAGGTTGTAGGTTCAAACCCCTCCGCGCCGGGGACACAAAAGTTTTTTTTTATTTTTGCAGAATTTTATTAGTTTTTTGGAGCATGCTTTTGGTAAATTTACAACTGTTTACAAATCTAATCTGTACTAATATATAAATACTTAAAAAAATGTAAGTTTTTCGAAAAAACACTTGAACATGCATATTTTATTTTATTTTTTAAATAATTTAAGATTCTTTAAAAATTTATACAGGGTGTTTAGAAAAATCGGATCACTGATTAAGTACGATTCTGTTCAGATCACTTGACATAAATGTTGAATCTTAACACATTTTATGTTTAGGGTATTTTTTACATATCGATGATTTTGTTATGAATATCCAAGATGTCACTGGTTACTTCTGTAATTTTCTCTTGCACTTCGTCACATTCAAATGTCCATCGATCAATCTGTTTTCTGGATTAATACGTTCTTTGACAATGCAGTTATTATTTTGCGTCTTAACTTGCACATACACAACAGGATCATCTCTATATCTCTCTATTCAAGAACTCTGCTTTATAAAAAACTTTGTTCTGATTTTCATTATTCCGTATTGGAATAAAATGTGTAAAATTTCATGTATCAGTATAATAATTAATACATTTTTAACGATCTTAATCAGATCGAACAATGAAACTTTGCGAATAAATACAAGCATTATAAATTTCGAGGAAATTAAAATATAATATAATAATTAATATATTTTTAACGGTCTAAATCATACCAAACAATGAAACTTTGCGAATAAATACAGGCATTAAATTAAAATACTTTTATGTTTAGTTGCAATATTTAATCCGCTATCTTGAAGATTTTAGAAAGCGTAATGTTAACATAATAACAATAAATCAAGAACTGTACAGCGCACTTCAACAAAATGTACATACACACAACAACATAATTACTTCCGCCAATTATTAGCCTTTCGCGCCGATCGTCAAAATCGTGTATTGTGACGTCACAAGCCTATGACTGTCAGGCACGTAGAGATTAAAAATTTTACATATAAAAAATTGCATTGCAAGTTCTTTATTTTTGAAGATATGTAGATGATTTGTTTTTGGTTTTAAAGGTAAAGTTAAAGAGTATTAAACGATATTGAAGTTACTCGCCATTTGTGAAATATGAAACTTCCTAATTAAAACAGAAAGTAATAAAATTAAAGGAAACCGAGTTGAATCAGCAAAGAATAAAATGCTATAATGGCCGATCTTTTTCAGCATCAGTCAATAACATATCTAGTTCTTCAGTCTATACTCAAAAAACCACTACCTCTAGAATAGCACCCACCAGGGTCTGGTTTTATGATAAATATGAATTCTGGGATTGATGTAAATTATCAACACTGGAGAAAACCTTTCACTAGAAAAACTGGTTGAAATTGTGGAAACTTATGACAAACATAGTAGAACTAATGATTATATAGTTCTTTTCAATGGGTCGAACATTTCATTAACAATAAATAGCGTGACAAATATAGCATCCGCCAGATTATATAGATTATCACATATAACAAACTATATGGATGTTGAATCACCATCAGCACTGTCAGGGAAACGGGCATTTAATAGGTTAATTGAAGACTAGAATCGGAAAGTCAAAGACTATTTTCCAACAAAAGCATCTAGAATGATTATTGTTGGCGTACCTTCTTACATTTTACTAAAGAGAGGAAATTATGGAATGCAAATTAAGTACCATTGCAAAAAACGTTTTGTAGAGCATAAATAAATAAGTAAATAACGCCCTATATTGCGGATTTTTTCTACAAACATTAGATAAATATTCACAATTATTTTTGATGAATCGAATGTAGGCGAAGTCTAGCATAGCTATTCAAACTCACCCTTCAAGCGATTCGATAAAAGTTAAGATTAATAAAAAATACTAGCAAATAATAAGAATGCAGATAGCCCTTCGCTATACCTAATTCCACTTCTACAAAGAACTCGTATACTCTCCTAAGCACCTAGCATCCTCAGAACCAAAATTAATATCAAACTTATTTTACTTGCACAGTAGATATATTCTCAAATGATATTAAATTTTCAATCATTTGGTAGTTTAAAAATTATATGATGTTTTAAAATTAGTAGTAGCAAAAAGAAAATGAAAAAACATAGCTATTTTGAGATAAAGAAAAAATAATGTGGTACCCAGAAAACAGATTAAAAAGTAGTTTTTTTATTGCTTGTCCAAAAAATATTTTTTTAATTTATATTTAAATTTGTTTATATTCAACAGCTTAAAAGTTTGAGGCATTGAGTTATAAAGAGAAATGGATAGAAAAACGAAACTTCTAGAAAACAAAACTCTTTTGTGATGAGGTAATACAAAATTGTAATTGTGGTTCTAGAATGAACGCTTGAATGACGCAAGAACCAGTTTTTCAGATGTAATGGACCGCAACGGTCAAGAATAATTTTGCTACTCTCTCGTACACAGCGCCATCTGAAACTCCTTAGCATCTGTACGATAATCATATAAAACACCCAAAACATTTTCCATTACATATTTCAGTCTATTCTTGCTAGTAAAGGATATAAAATGTAAAGAATTTGAACGAAGAAATCGTCCACGGAATTCCGTATAGTAATGATAAAAAGATCTTTCAAAAATGTACTAATACTACTACTAAACTTTCTTTTCATTTTTTAATAATTTTTTTGTACTGCAATTATTGTACTATTAAATATACAGTTATTATACTAAAAATTAATAATATTATTGATAATATCTAAAGTTATTAGAACAAGAAAGCCAACTATTTAATAAACCCTTTGTATTAATATCTTATTATTAGAATTATATTGCATTTTGGAAAAATATTTTTGGGCAATTCTTATGCAAAACCAGATGAATCTGACGTAACACTAATCCCATAGTCTGCCTAGATGTTTATGAAACACCCTTTTATAATTTATTTATTACTATATTATTAAAACTAATAATAAAAATCTGTCAATTTTACTGGCTACTTTAATATTCCAGCTAGAAACTGATTAGATCTGTATATTCAGATGATACAAACCTTGAGCAATAAAATTCATGGCTATTGTAATGTCAGCCATTTACAAACATTTTCGATACAATCCTTTAATTTCCACTTTTGATGAACGAAACACAATGTTGGCAAGATTTCACTGTTCGTTCTAGGTGCAATCGAATATGAAACAAAATGATGAAATCCTGGAGCACAGCTAGACCTTGTATAAATTTGTTTGCTAGTATATACATTAGGTTTTAATCAACAATGGCTGGCCTATTGGAGCGCGTATTAAGTACTTAAAATAAAAAAGGTTAAAATTTTGCTTGAAATATATATAATGAAAAATTCCAACTATGATAGCCCATATTTTAAAAACCGCCACAGAATTAGGGTGTAGTCGTGAGAGCTTTTGATCTAGAAGTTGAGCACGAAGTACAATAAATTAAATTTTTAAAAAAAAGTTGACGTGAACCATTTCCTATAAGAAACGTGAGGGACCTCATATTATGTCGTCTAAATGAAGTTCTTGCCAATATATGTTTCTAGAATATTTCGCGGCACAGAGCACATTTACTTTTCTTGATTTATAAGACACTTCCTCGGTAACGATATAGGTTTATCGTTTGAAAGAGTGAGAGTTCCTGGAATTTTAGTCTGACATTCTTACAAAGCCAGTCTTATTTATATACTAATGCCGTTATTTGGAGAAATTATCAAAAAACGCGATGATATGCCTGCGTAAACTTTTTCAACTACATAAAGGGGTGTTAAAACGAAGACATGATAAAACCTGCCACACTAATTGACATTAAACATACATTTTTAAGAAATTATAGTTCAAAAATGTCTAATAAATCCTCTAAAATAACAAAACTGTACATACAAATTTTCAATACACGTATGTGTATGAATTTGCAGTAATTATAGAGCTCGGTCAATTTCAAAATTTAGCGAAAATTAAAGAAGCCTTTAAAGCACTAAATTATTGGTATGTAGACACAAGAAGTTTTGAATAAAGCGTGCATGATGTAGAAAGTTCATAACGCACATAATAGCACAATAGTTTTAAAAATCAAAATGGCAGATTCATTATGGCCTAAGTTAAGCGATCTACTTAAAAAATATTCGCGTTCGCCGATTACAAATATGAGGGTATAATTTGAAACATTAAAATAACGTTGTCTGTTTGGTATTTGAGAGGACATAATGTAATCCATTGCGGTTGGAGTCAAATTAAGAACCACTCTTCCTAAATTAGGACCGTTTTTGTATTTATATGCTTATTAATATTATTTACTTAAAACTTTATTAAAAATAAAGTATATGTACCCAAAATGGGTGTGGATCGTATCAATAAAAATTCAATAATAAGAAAAACAATATCAGCTTGAAATAACATTTTGGAACACATCACATACAGTAAAGTTTAAAATTAAATAAAAGACAATTCGACTACTAAAACTTGTTAAAATATCAAGTTTATACAAATCTAAACTATAATTTTCCCCAGTTTAAAAATATGATTAGATTATATTTTTTAAAAACCGTAATGTTTGATCTTTGTTACTTTAAAATTGTCAATTTTCAGTTGGCAGTCTATTCCAAATTTTAAAAATATAGTGTGTGATATTTTTTTAGATGTAAGTAAAGTTTGCTCTCTGAGTTATTGAATTGTGTATGTGCCTAGTGCTATGCGTATGCTAAAATTCCATATCCCATTCCCATATTGACGAGAATTACAACACGCTGTGATACAAACCCTGACCATATATAATCAGAGTAACCGGTATAAGCCAATTTGTAGGTAAATTTTGAATTCGAATATTTTTAGAACTAGACGAGATGCAAATTTTACTGCATATTACTGATTTTAAGCGTAAAACTTACCTAAGTTAAAACGTTGTCTATATAGAGTGTTAAGTTAAAAAAAATCTGTTCTAATTGCTAGATTAATTTAATCTTTAGTGAAATTTAAAAAAACAACTTGCAAGGTTTTTTAAAATTTTTAATATATTTTTTGGAAATATTAGATTTATCTTACATATTAAGCTGTAACTTTTAACTTTATTATTATTATTTAAAAAAAAGAGGTGTTCGTTTTAGACCAAAATTTGCCAATACCTGGTAACACGGAGGACATGTAACAACCTGTTTAATTTAAAAAGTACTGTTTTTAATATCAATATCAGTCATTTAAAAATATTTGAATTTAAATTTAACCTTCAAATTCGTTTATCTTGTTTGCTCTGTCCAACAGTATAGTTAAAGTTTTTTACCATTTAAATATGAGCTTGCAGCGGTGTCTCAGTTGAAATATTGCTCCTAAACACCGTTTTCGGAGTATATGTAGTATATTTGCCTCGATCGAATTTACCCAGAAGATTACACCAAACCTAATTCGTGACTGTATGTAGGCGTCAGCCGCCGGCGCCGTTTGGACCACATTTTCATTATAACCCTTAGAGCATAACAGTATGTGCTCATGTTTGTAGCTAAATCAGTGACCTGTGCCCTCCAGTTAAGCCTACGGTCTATCTTCAGACCCAAGAATAAGAGATTTTCGACATTTGCCAATTTCGGCTGTTCACGGTTAGCTGTTATACCGTGTTCTATACTACCTATATATTTTATTGTTATAAACTAGTATTGGTGTTTTGTCTACATTTTATTTATAATATCTAAGACCGAAAACCACTCATTGAGCAAATAATTCCAGACTGGGAAACGTACCCGCCTTTGCAGAATAAAGACGTGTCTTCAGCAGACAGAACCATATCTTGCACGACCACACCTGTAATATCGTTTGCATACAGATTATACGAAAGAGGGCCCAGGATACAATTCTGAAATACTCCCTTTTTGACAGTTTCTTCTTCGGATTGTATTTGAAATCTATAGTCTTTTCCTTCTCCGACGTCAGCTTCAATCAACGTAAAACCTCGAATGCCAAATAGCTCTGACTTCATAGACTGCACATTACAATCTACGCCTTTGACAAATTCAAGCACTCTGTTGCTGTGACCTCATTTCCATTTGAAGCCTCCACGTAATTTTTCAAATACCTGAAATATGGCCTTTTTGGTCGATTTTTGTTATCGAAATCCATTTTGTTTTTCAGAAAAAATATTTTTATTCTCTAGGAGGTATATCAACTAATATTATAAAAACATTTTAAAAATTGAAATAGAAGTAAAATGGGTATCATTGTAGACACATGTTTCGAACTTGAGGTCTTGATTAGTACAGTCAAGTAGTTAAGAAACTAGTTTAACCAGATCCTGCTTTAACACATAAAGCAAACCAGAATCACTAACGAAACCATATTTTTGATTTGTTTACTAGTGGTTCTGTATGTTAGATTTAGCCATAGTTTACTGATCCCTCAACTAGTTGTCTGTACTGATGAAGAATCCGTCTTGTAGTAAATTTACTTATTTTCCCAATAATACCGTATTTACAGATCTTAGGCAAAGTTAATTAATTACTTTCTTGGATGTAGAGCAGTATTTGTCGAAAAACATTAACAACAATTAAAAACAGATAAATAAGATGCAGTTCGACCATTTCTGGAAATGATCCATGTCTATATTTTCGTCAAAAATCTGCAAAGCAAATAAGGCTAAAGCTACACATTGGATATCAAATGGAATAAAAATATTTTAAAAAAACAATAGCAGGTAGGTAGAAGGGGGCTGGTTGCTTTCCTCAACATTTTTTGGGAGAGAGAAAAGTTTGCTTTTTCTGTTTCGGCTCCTTGGTATGACAAAATAAATAACCACTAAAATTGCAGACTCTCGGAATGTTTAACTTGCCGCGCACAAAGCAGTTCTATGAAATCGGCCCCGCCTTGATTAGATTATTTTATAGTACCAGTTGATTAAAAGAGGTTTAACAAGAAACGACGCTTTCAAAAAAAATAGTAAATGTAAATTATTTAAAACGATATACAATGTGAGATGATTTCGAACATAGGTTAGCTATTTTTTTTATGAAAATTACTGAAAATATTAAAACGAGTTATAAGAGATGCTTAAAATAGATCTGTAAGAACCTTTTTCTAAAATTTTGAGAACAAAAACAAAATATCTTGGTTTATTAAAAATAAACATATAAATAAAAATTTAAAAATATTACAAACAAAAAAAAAAACAAAATTAACCTATATTTAAAAATTTTAGTAACAAGAATCCTAAATTATTGTTAAATAAAATTAATAATCTCTTCTCAAATATCTGTTCTGATATAGGGAGTGATATAAAGTGCACTATGAAAATATAAAGGTAAGTAATAACAATAATTTTTTAATGCCAACCTCAAGCTCGCAAGTTGATGATTGTATAAAATTACTATAGAAAATGAGTGGATATCCATAGTGTATCTATATCAGTGTTAGAGAAGGCTGCACAATTACTTCCGAAAGTATACTTGCCGTCAATGCTGTCAATTTTTTTATTTATTTACTCTTCATATAAGTTTTGACATACAGAGCTTTTTCATGCACCATGGTAATAAAATATCAAGTCTGGCGAATTTTTTGGATGTGCTCTTGGTCGTTACAAATGTCTGCTTTTAGTTAAGTCAGAAATACACGTCTACGGTTGGCCATTTTTTATCATTATATTACGTGCTGTTCTTCTTACATATTTTTGATTCTTTACTTGGGGGTTATGAGATTAGCTACAGTAGGCTTTATTTAAAAGTCCAAAATTAATTTTATTAGTTCCCAGTAAGCATCTTTATAATATATATATATATATATATATATATATATATATATATATATATATATATATATTCCGGGTGTAATCGTAACTGTCGTTCTGAAAAGAACAGTTAACACATTTGCCTTTTCGAATTTTAGAAGAAGTGAATAAAAATTATATATATATATATATATATATATATATATATATATATTAATCGCTGCAATTTTATATATATCTTGTCACTGGCGGAGCAAGCATGTTCCTATTATTTTAAACCCATTTAGTCATCTGGCTTAAATTTAAGAACGTAATTTTTATCCATTCTCATGTAATATAGTAAATTCCCGCACGATAATTTATACAGTAACTCTACAAATTGAATAAGCAAATTTGTCAATTTTTCATGTTGCGATAGTGGAAATACCTCTCATCCCATATAATATATTAATTTACTAATATATCACATAATTTTCTAAAAACGTCTTAGCAGCCTATAAAAAATAAAGTTTTGCACTCCTAAAAATTAAACTAAAAATAAACAATATATGTCAGGTCTATATTTTCAGCAACGGTTGCGGAAACTTCGAAATCATATCGTCGGAAAATAGGGCAATAATTACAAAGCACCTCGTTCGTCAAAATTGACATGTAATTTCAAGGGAAAACTACTCCTTCTTTGTGTAAGGTTCATTTTGGGACATTGACAAGGGAACACGCTTTATTGTAGCTTAGTCAGATTGGAATATATCTAATAGAGTTCGGAAACAACAAGGATTTAGAAAGGGTCGAATTGGATCCCCATGAATTTCTCCCAGAAGTTCTCAAAGTATTAAGAGCAAGTTGTTAGTTAAGTCGGCCTAAGCGGCATTAATAATAAGACTTACATATTTTATTCCATTTATTGGTAAAATTAATTATTGCCTTTGTATAGTTCTTCATATTCAATCTCATTCCTTGGTCTACTGATTAAAGTTGCGTTTAAAATTTAAACTTCTGCTTTTATTAGGTTAGGTTAAGTTATAATACATTTTTTTTGAAATTAGCTATTTAGCTTACTGAGCGGTTTACCTTCGGGGCAAAAAAATAAAAAAATCCAAATGTTTTTAAGAAAAAAATCTGCGTTCTGCTAGGAAAAGAGTATTCCAGTAAGTTGTCAAAATAGGACTTAAAAAAACGCCAATAAAGATTTAGGTATTTATCAAACTCTTACACCACATTATTACAGGTACACAATCAGAATTCATAAACCTAGAAGGCACACTCAATTTTCTCGATTGTTTGTATCTTTTTGACCAAAAATGTGTAAACCCACATCCAATAGATATGTTTTTCATCACTTCTCATATCGCATCCCAACCAAAACGAATGTCTTTTATTACGATATATGATTAGGCACATAAAATATGTATCCATCAAAACAAAAACTATAAATTACAAGCTGACGAGCAATGCAGTAATGTTTCCACGATATTAATAAATCTATGTTAACTGAAATTTGAAGATGTTTCCAAGAAAGTTTGCACTTTTGTTTAAATATTCACAGATTATACTGAATAATTATAAACATATTATAAATTACGAACTAGTCATATAAATTGAAGCGTTCGGGGCAACTCGGTACATAAGCCAGAAATCATAAAAAACGGAATACCTTTATTATTTCACTATATAAAAAGGGATCAAGCCACTGACAAAATATTAGGGAGAAATACCAAAAGATACCGACACTGTCCCTGAAAGTAGTTCCCCAACCATAATACTTTACTTTCTGACAGTCAACAACGACGTGGCCGGCAAGCAGCAGGTGTCTTCGAAGAGAAAAGTGTTTCAAAGTAAACTAAAGAGTAGTGAGAGTGAAAAAATTTTTAGTTCAGATAACAGTATATAAGGCACAAACTATATTCCGACAGAGAGCATCTTCGATTCTTCATCTGAATCGGAATTACCGGTAAGTAAATAAAATTGTGGCTTATGATCTGTTTGATGTATTTTTCCAGACGAATGTACCATTTTATATTAAAATCAGTAAATTCAGTATTTTTTACTAATGTAAATTCTCGATATGTTTTAAATGTTAAAGTAGTATTTTAATAAAAAATTTTGCTACAAAGAATATTGCATGATTACATTTTCCGTGAAAAAAGTGTGCTTATGCTCTTTTTAGGCACAAAATGGAATAACTTTTAAATTTTGTTATATAAAAATTCTTAGTGAATGCTAGAACATTGATAACCCCAATTTTTTTAACATTATAGGCTACAATAATCACTATAATTATGCTGATTTTAATAAAAATGGTGAAGTCTTTATATTTACAAAAAATACTCTTAATACTTCAGTCACTGATGTAAAACTAGTTTACTGTAAAATAACAATAAGTAGAAACCTATTTACATTGAATAAAATTACATATGCAATTAATGCCTTATATAGACCACCTAGTTCAAATATTAACTTGTTTTTTCAGGACCTAAATCAATATTTTTTAAATAACTTGAATGCTCAATATGAGATTTATATGGATGATATTAATGTAGATTTAAATGAGATTTCACCTGTTACAGCAGAATATAGTGCTCTGCTTAATCAACATGGTTTCTGCTCATATACTAATCAAACAACTAGAGAAACACATTTATCAGATAGCTGTATTGATCGCATATTCCTAAAAAGAAAATTAAAAAGTAACTTTTTTAAATTTCAATCTTATATAATTTATAATGACATAATAAACATTATCATATAATGTTAAATATAAATAGCACTGTTTTTCAGCAAAGACAAGACCCTATTTCAAATCATAATAAAATAAATTAAATCACTTACTGAGTTTAAAAAGTTGGGATAAAGTTTTGAAAAATGAAAATCCTGATTCGGCTACTGGTAATTTCATTGAGACTTTTACAGGACTTCTGGAACAGTCAAGAACCACTAGACAAATTAATATACAGTATAATAAATTAAATCCTTGCATTACCAATGCTATAATAAACTCTATAAAGTATAGGGATACATTAAAAAAGCTTTTATTGAAAAATTACAGTCTGAATCTTGAAAACAAATACAAATCATATAGAAATACACTTAAAAAGGCCATTGAAAGGTCCAAGAACTCCTATTACAAAAGTAAAATCAACAGTAACCTTAAAAACACAAGAAAGATCTATCAATTTCTAAAAGAAGCCACCAATGAAGTAAATTATAATAACACAAAAAATATTGAAATCTTAAATAATAATGGGGATCCTTTTTTGAATAACAAAGAATTAGCAAACTACTGTAACGAGTTTTTAATTAAACCTCCAAAACATCCCTCTAGGGTTTCTTTTAGTAATGATGGATCCATGTATTTAAAACCAGTAAACCAGAAAATGAAATTAATAATAATATAAATTCTTTGAAGAATAATAGAGCGCCAGGTATTGATGGTATCTCTACTAAAACAATTAAAACGACCCATCAACGTATTGTTAAACCACTGGTATATATTATAAATTTAATTTTTGGAAGAGGCACCATACCAAACTATTTTAAGACCTCCATAGTTTCACCAATTTATAAATCAGGAAATAGTAAACAAATTACAAATTATCGACATATTTGTTTAATAAACAATTTCAGTAAAATTTTGGAAAAAACTTTAAAATGACGCCTTACGAGTTTTTTGACAGTAACAAAATATTGTCAAAAAAACAATATGGATTCTTAAGCGGAATTGGTACAACTGATGCTATGAATCACCTTTTTCCTGAAATTACTAATATTCTGAATCTTAATAGAAAAACCATGGCCATGTTTCTTGATTTGGCAAAGGCCTTTGACATGGTGCCGCATAATAACTTATTGGATACCCTTTCAAAATATAGTGTTCGTGGTACCGTGTTGGATGTCTTTTTATCTTACCTCTCAAACAGACGCCAGGCTGTTAAGATAAATAATGTCATTAGTGATGCACGTACTGTTAAAATGGGTATTCCTCAGGGCACTGTCCTAGGTTTCTTACTTGTTATAACTTTGATAAACCCACTACTTAAGGAGTCAGACATAGGAGGATCTATATCGTCCTATGCAGACGATACAGTGCTACTCTTTACTGGTGACTTGGGGAATATAAAAAAATATTGCGGAAACAAATATTAAAACTGTTAAAAAATGGTTCGAATCATTTTATCTTTCTCTAAATCTCAAAAAAACAAATTATATTGCTTTCTCTCTCATAAAAATAGACCAGATTTTAATTACATAAAGATTGGTGACGATGACGGAGATATTGTAAGTGAAGTTAAACATACAAAATATTTGGGTATTATAATTGATCAGCATCTAAAAAGGGGACAAACAGGTTGAAAAATGGTAAAGGTTGTTAAAAGTTAAATTTATAAATTCTACCTTCTAAGAGAAATTTTAAGTGAAAAATTATTTATCTTCATTTATAAATCATTGATTGAGTCCATAATTAGATATGGTATACTTGTTTGTGGTGGAATGTACAATACTACTCTGAAGCCATTAAATATTATTCAAAATTATATTTTGTAGATAATAAGGAAAAACCTAGACTCTACTCTTCTATGTTATACTCGGAAAATATTCGTAATGTTAGATGTATATATTTATTGCCTGTTTCTAAATATATCTCAAAATTAAATGTATAAAATTATATAACACATAATTACGAAACAAGACAAAATAATTTGCAACATTTAACACTTCATAAGAGTAAGAATACATTGAATTTAAAGTCATTATCATATTTAAGGCCAAAAATATTTAACACCCTGCCAGTAAATATTCGAAATTTAAATTCTAATACTAAAAAATGTGCTGAATTTATATTCAAAAATTTTCCAGTATTCACTGAAATGTTTTGAATGATAGGGGTAACCAATAATACTGTAGCTAGATATTTACAGAGTCTAAAATTTGTATTTATGTTTTTTTTAATATGTGTATCGACACATTTATTGGTTTTATTTATTTTATTTTAGATTCTTATTTCTTTGAGGAATTTGGTGGGTATTTTTTGTTTCTGATTGTTGTATCTTTACTTAGTAGACAGTAATTGTAAATTTAAAACTATGATGTTGCTCATGAGTATTATATTTTGTTTCTTTACTATTTAGTTAGTCAATGCCTATTATACTCATTATTGTGGTGCTAGCGCATACGGGTGTTTAATACCAAGGTGCTAATATGTTATTTTGGTAAATGGCTTTTTTGTAAGTAATAAATACCAGTCTAATGTATTTATTTATCATTTCAAATACATTTATTGTTTATTGTTTATGACCCAGAAATGTATCTATTTATTCGGACGTTGCCATTCATTTCTCTGTGGTTTATTTTGGTACAAAATGATTTGTCCTCGTAACTACTTGCATCATTAAAATAAGAAATTGCACTTTCCAATATAAAAATAACAAGATAACGTTTTTTGTGACAGAGGGAGCTATTACAAAATTTGAATGAAAGCAATACGTCAAGGGGTGCTTTGGCAAAGCCTGATAAAGCCACGCCATCGAGATGGGGAAAAACTAATATATAAATAATTAAAAAAGAAAAACGCAAAACAAAGCAAAACCTAGGACACAGCTACGTATCTAACAGGGGAAAAATTGTAGTGGATAAAAAGTTGGTGCTCCTTGTAATTGCAAAAAGAAGACTAGGGAGCAACTGCTTGGAGAAGAAAGTGATATTTTTATTCTTTTTGGAACTTAAGCACATACGAGGGACAGAACATTTACTTATTCGGATCCATAAAAGCTGGGCAGAAAAAGAGGTCGTATAAGAAGAAAACCAAAAGACAAAACTCGTCTAGGAAAGTTACTTATCAGTATTTTGTTAAAGTGACTGGAGTTGACACTCAGTTATGCAAACAAGAATTTTTATCCGTACACGTCTTGCAGAATTCCTTGTGACACTCTAGTTTTGTTATATAGTTTAATCTTTAAGTTAACATTTGTAATGTACTATTTTAGTGTTAATTTTTAATAATTGATTTGTGCTTTTTATTTAAATTATATATTGGTTTTATAGTTTAGTTAGATTACCCATATTTCAAGCGAATATTTCATTTGTCACACCGGATTATAATATATCGGTTAATCGGTATGTATAGCGCCACCTATTATCAACAACTATCAGTATTGTTTAACTAAAGAGGTTCACCACCCCGTTCTAAAGAAATGTTTAACTGCAAGTTCGAACGTTGTTACATGGATGGCGATGCCCATATCCATAAAATATCATTCATCAATTAAAATTATAATTATTTAAACAATGAAAACTTAAATAACATCTAAAGATATTTATTTCTTAATATTACAGAGTAAATAGGAATTTAATTTTATTTATGCAATCTTGAAAACCTGTTTTGCCTCATTTTTTTTGCATGTACAAGTTTTATTTTTGAAGCCTTTAAATATTTCGATATATATATATATATATATATATATATATATATATATATATATATATATATATAACTTTTTGACATCAAACCTTTATTTTTTTTTGGGTCCAAACAATATTAGTATCTTTCTGTTGCTGTAAATAATAAAATACTGGCATTAATGCACCGAATTTTTTTTGCATGTAAGGGCGATATTTGTATTAATACTCATGTAGGAATTTATATTTTTGAAGCACGGTTACCTTGATAAATATTTCTATTTTAGGTATATATATATATATATATATATATATATATATATATATATATATATATATATATATATATATATATATATATATATATATATAACAATGTTTTTAGGCCAATACATGCTTGTTACTTTATTTTAAGTTTACCCTATGTTAATTTGTATATTTTTGCCCTGGATATCAAACACATAAGGGCAATATTAGTACAAATTATTTCACTTAAGTTAGGCCTATAAACACATAAAATTTCTGGATTCAAAAATCAATATTCATACCTTTTTTTTTGGACCAGGTAGCTGTTGCATATTGGTAAAAAAAAACTAAATCGGTTCTGTGTAATGTTTCAGAAATACAAATTAATTTCCTTAAATATTTCCTTTTTCAACCATTTTCTCCTGCTTGCATAAGTTTTTAGACCCTTTTATTTCCTGAATTATTAGTCGACCATTTTTTGTCTTCTGTGAATTGCCTAAAATATTTCGTTGTGAATAAATCCCTTTTAATGGTAAAATAACAAATTTATTTATATTGTATTGTTGGGAAAATTTCATTTAAATTAAGCCTAGGTACCTTTTTGTTGTCAGAGTTTTTCCACTTCCCCATTTGAAATCAGTTCCCCATAGCTTTGTTCTCTGTTTTAATTGCAAGTTGATTTTTCGGGATAGCCTTTTCAACTATCATTCTAATCTAAGTTTTGGAAGCTGGAAGATAGATGTTTGTTTACAATTCGTTTTGCCTAGTTCACAGTATAATTTAGGGTTATGGGACGTGTCACTTCCTATGGGCTTACACTCGCTGTTGCCAAGTTTATTCTCAGGTAGTTGCCGTTTGAATTTTAAACCAATCAGTGATCGTTTTTCTTTCCCTGGAATCCCTATTTTAAATCATTCCGAGTTCCTCTTGACAACACTGATATCACCTGGGACAGTCTAACCAATGATAGTTCGGCATCCGAGTTGAGTAAATTCTAGAAGGTAGAACTGAGCTGGTTCCAGGAAGGAACTACTTTTTCACTTCACTTTTCTGGTCTCCTGTAGCATCGAAAGGTCTTCAGCGCGAACTGGGGAAAATAAAGTTTTTCTTGGGAATCCGTTAGTGGGAAATCTCCTCAGCTTCGAACTAATTTACTTGAGGTTTTGTATTTGTGAATTTTATAATATTTTGTAACCTCCAAGTAATCTGTCTAATAGAGGATTTTTGGTGCTGAAGTTGGACCAGGCCGCCATTTTCCTACCACGTTGTGAAAGAAGTCTTTCTGTCCCTGGCGAACTAAACCCTATTGAGTAGGTAACTTAATTTCGTATATTTTGAAACGTGTATATTCTTTTTGAATACTTTTAGTTTTATATTACGTAATTTGGTAATTTTTGGTCATAAATCGAAATTAACTTTTACTCATATAATGATTTTTTTTTACTGATAGATTGCAAATTAAATTTTTGATGATCATTATAGTTACTATATTAGTTAATTTTTGTATTATATTTGAGGCTCATGCCTTCACTTTTAGTATAAATCAGGCAACATTTGTAGCAACTCACAAAGCTGAATTTAATTAATTGTTGCAATTGTTTTTTTTATAAATTGGGTTATTAATTAAAATATCTTGCCTAGCTGTTCAGTCATTTAATATAACGTAGTTTTTTTAATCTATATTTTATATTTTTATTTTTAGATCGTCTGAAAATAATTAAATATTGGGTATTCTTCAGGTACAAAAGTGCTTTTATTTTGGAAAGATTTTGCTATTTTATATTTTATTTTGCATTTTTGATTTAGATTGACCGAGATCAGTACATTTTGTATTTATTGATTTGTAAGTTGTTGTTTAATATTTTATTATTCCTCTAATGGTTGATTTTTTTTTAATTAAATTTAATTTCTATAATAATAATAATGTCTTTTATTGCAAATCGCATTGAATATTATGCTAATTTTTTTTTTATACAAAGTTTCGATTATATTATGGTATTTATCAGGGCCTCTGGAGTTCCTGTCTTGAACAGATTTTGATAATTTCTTGTATGATTTTTATTTTTATTTTGAATTAACCAGACTTAGTTGAAACTTTGGGATTTATTTTAATGTAAACGCTTACGTAATGCTGCATTTTGATACTGAATTAAGCAATTTTAATTGAAAATATTTTAATATTTTCTTTCTTAATCTCAGTTCACTCCTAAGGTTTTATTATTTGTTTATGTATTTTTGCGACACGACGTTTCGACTGAATTGGTATTCATCAGGGTAGTAAGCACTTTTTTTCTTTTTGATTAATTAGTGTTATTGAACTCACATTTTGACTTCCTTCTTTAAAATACTTAATATTTTAATGTTTTCGGGCTTCCTTCGTGATACGAAAATTTAGTAAATAAAATATCTTTTTCTTAGGAATTTTAATTGTGCTCAATTTAAAAATTAATTAATTCTTTGAAATTTTATTATTATACTTTGATTGAAATGGGATGAGGGTAATTTTTTTTAGATTATTTTCTTTACATATCGAATGAAGTTAATATTTTTATTAATTGACTTTTATTTGGGTTACATTTTATTCCTAATTTTTATGTAATTATTAAAAAAATACTAGAAAACCTTTTGTTTTCTTAGGGTCCTAGTACGGGGCTTTAAGGCTCCCTTTGACGTGAACGAGTAACGTTTCGCCCTACAACTTCTAAGGTCTTATCTACTGGTACACCTTCCACCGGTTGCAGTGACGTATCACGCTGGGACGCTTGTCCAATTGGTGAACCTTTTTCATTTTACACTAGTGTATTTTTTTTTGTTTTGTTTTGTACAGGTTTTTCCAAAAAAGCTAACCATTTATTAAATAAAGTTTATTATTTTAGAATGTTTTATTTATCTCACATTTTCTTTTCTTTTCAGGATAATTTTTTTATTAAATAACGTTATTATAAACTACAATTTTTTTTTCTAATGAAGGTATCAACTATAAGTGGGTGCCGAAAACATCCAGGGGCTTGCTTTCCAATTTAGGCTGTAATAAATTGGTGGCGCTCACCATTTATTTTTTTTTAACTTTTAAATTTTTCCCTACGCCCACTCTCCGGGATAAATAAGCTTGTGTCTTGATACTTTTGCCTTTCTTTTTTTAATTAACTTTGCGAGTTTTTTTTTATTCAGTAAATTAATAAAATAAAATATTTCTTATTTTATTATATAAAAAATAAGAGCGTAGCAACCTTGCACCCTACGGTTATAAACCAGAGCACGGGTTGCATCCCTCAAACGCGTTAGACTTATCTGCTCTCAGATTTCAGAGAACGACGAAAAAGGGGTACACCAATAGAACCAATAAAACGCTTGAACAAATATAGTCGGTTCATTTTCATATTTAAGCCTTTCCAAAATATGTTAGTCACTACAGCAGAAGGAAAAATCCGAATTGACGATACCTTAACCACGACTTAACTATATGAGGACTTTACAACGATTTTTATTTGGAATTGTGCAGAGATAAAAATATTACTCCTGTTAAGGAAGATAAATATAGAAGAATATTTTAGCTTTGAATATGACATAGGATTTAAACTACCCAAGAGCGATACGTGTCTAACCTGTGATCCAATAAACATTTCGATTCAAACCGTATCTTGCAACAGCAATTAAGAAGAAATGAAGAAACTAAAATTTGAACTTGAGTTACACCATAGTAGAGTTTAAAAGATGAAATTAAAGACAGTAGAGACTACATTAGTAATAAATTAGTATTAACGTTTGATTTGCAGTAAAATCTTTCAACTCCCACCCTTACCGCTGGTTCAGCATTTTATTTACGAAAAGCTTGGACATACAACTTGGGCATTCACGATTGTACAATTGGAAAGGCAAGCATGTTTATGTAGATTGAGACGTTGGCGAAGAGGGGAAGCGAAGAAATAGCTAGTATTATACTAAAGGACCTCTCATCCGAAGAAATAACGGGCGAGAAAGAGCCCATTATCTATATAGACAAATGTAGAAGTCAGAATGAAAACTGGCTTACCATGCCACTTTGGCTTCAATCTACCAGAGAACATAAATTTAAATGTATCAAACATAGATTTATTTGCCCTTATTGAAACAAATATATTGTCTACAGGATTAGTAGGCAGCTGTGCAAAACAGTAAAAGAACTAATCCCTTTGAAGTAGTTGTTATGGAACAAAATCATTTTCATTGAATTGAGAATATTTCTTTGGTTAAAAAGAACGTCACTAAAAATAAAGAGCTTTTTAGTTTTAATAGAGGCCGATATTTTCGCTTCGAGTCCAATGAATCTAATACTATGTTTATTAAACACGAACGTAATGTCCATTTTAAAAAAAGTTAATATTGGATGGAGACCGGGGAAACAAACTTTGTTTCCAGTCCAACCATATTCTTTGAATTGTAAATACAAAGAGCCGGTAAAACTTCACACTAAGAAAGTTGCGGATTTAAAAAAAAACTTATTATATCCTATAATAAGTATATACCGCGAATCAATAGAAGCTTTTACTTAGGCATTTTTTAAAGATTTGAAGGACAAGATTTTATTGCAACTGAAGATCAGAATGATGTTGAAAATGTAGATGGGGATGGTAATATATTTCAGTTCAGAACTGTAAGATTATTTATATTATTTTTCACCTAATTAAATGTAAAATGTAGTTATTATTTAGTGTACCGAAAAAGTCACAAGCCACAATTTTTTAAAAATTATTAAAATAAAATTGAAAGACATAATCTTAATACAAGTTATTTCAGTAAATTTATTAGTGAATATATTATTATTCTCTAAAACTGATTTTTTTAACATACGTATCTAACTTTCAGATTTGAACAAAATCTAGAAAGACGATTTTTTCAAAATATCCCCAATATGGCTTATGCACCTTGTTGCCCCAAGCGCTTCGTGTTTCTTACTAGCCAGTATGCTACCTTGGATACTATAACCCATTCCTAAAAAAATACTGCCCCATTTTCTCTCAGCAAAGACGAAAATGGATGTGGGGTTAATTATATGTATTTTTTATAAATATCAGTAAATATAGTAAAACTGAACCCAAATATAATTAGTGCAATAAGTGGCGTAAAGAAATCATGGACATACTATTACAATAATTTTCAAATAGTAATGATCAGTACGAACCAATTTTTTTGTAATTTTTCTGAACGATTGTATGCACTACACATAAAGAAATACCCCTTAACTTAAATTATCGGGAAATATTTAATATTCATATGAACTAAATTATAATTAGGTAGTTTTAAGTAATTAACATAATATTTGGGCTAATATATATTCACCAAAACATCGAATTGACGAGATTAACAGATATAATTTCAGATCGACCCGCTCATTTTTACTTTTGCATAAACCACGATGATCATATATCTAAATATATTGCACGCATTAACGTACTGTTATTTTGTAGCTTGATTACCTAATAACACTGGACAGATTTTATTTTTTCCTCGATATTCTTTAAATAAAAATATATACATATATTGGTATTTTAACCCATCTGGTTAATTTTAAACTGGTAACATAACATCATTACCTTATTTGAACTTTTTTTATTCTGATAAACAGATAGAAAATGATCCTTTAAGATTTGTAAGTAATAGAGGTAAAGTATTTATAAAACAAAGAAATAAAAAACGTTACGAAATTTTTCTTTTCCTAAGAATGGTGAAGTGTGAACCAACTTAGTTCAGCACATAATTTTAACATTTTTATTGGGCGCCATTTTGTTCCACCATATTAGATTTGTACCAATATTTTACCAGTTTCTACCTACGTCACACTTGATTTTTGAGAATAATTTAAAGTAAATGGAATAACTAATTTTTATACTGATATTTTTTTAGACCGCCAGTTTGTTCTATCATGCTGAATTTGTACCAGATTATTTCTATGTCACGTTTCATTTTTGTGAAACATTTTGAATTGTCAATTGAATAAGAATATTTTTTTTAATTGAGTTTTTTTATCTCATTTTGTTAATGCTTGCACAAAATTTGACATTAATCTAATAAGTACTTTTTCAAACTGATTTTTTTTAATTGTTTTATTAGACCGCCATCTTGGATTTATAACAAAAAGTTACCAGTTCAATTCTAGGTAGGCTTTGATTCTTGTGCCAAATTTAAGATAATTTGGATAATTAGTTTTTTAGTGATACATTGTTTACCATTTTTCTAGGCTGCCATTATGTTCTGCCATATTGGATATTTACCAAAATGTTACAAAGTTAGTCCCATCAGACCTTTAATTTTTTTAACTATGCCTCAAGTTGATAGACAGACAGAACTACAGAGAGACCGACGAAATGAGAAACATGTTTCTCTTAGAAATGCTAAAACTTGAAGTTATGTAAAACCTTTGACTAGGATTCTTTATTTGATCGCTATTTTCTTCCGTCATCTCAAATATTTACCACAATTTTACCTATTGATCTATATATGCCACTTAATCCTCGCACTAAAATTGAAATCAATCTAAGGTTTTGCTTTTGCTTCACCACCTTGGATTCGTAACAAAATTTTACCAGTTAATTTCTATATAGATAATTAGTTTTATAGTAATACTTTTTTAACATTTCACTATGCCGCCAGTTTGATTTCTATGTAATACTAGATTTGCGTGCAACCATTCAGGCAAATTGGATAAGCAGTTTCTTAGTAATAGTTTTTAATATTTCACTATGCCGCCATTTTATTTCACCTTATTGGATTTTTACCTGGAACAACGACCCGTGGTTTTTGGCCAAAATTTCATGTCAATCGGAACCTGGCTAAATGAAAAAAAAATGTTTTTTGGCATCTATGGACGTACAGTATTCGCTTTTACGAGGGAAGTAAAACGAAGCGTACATTAGTCCGTGTGAACCGAAGTAAACCCTAAATTGTAATATTTTTTTTAGCTTTTCGACCATACATAATCAGATACTACATATTATTATTTTAAACTATCAAACTAAACGTATGAACAATTATTTGTCCTTAAAAATATTAACAGAATAGGTGTTTCGCTACTCAGGGTAATTCAAAACCTAAAAATTTCCAGGTTTGGGGGAAGAAGGCAAAAGGTTGTCGATTTAATTTTTGTGATTGGAATTATTAAGTGTCTTTAAAGAAAAATGGTTATTTATTATCAAAGTACATATTTTATTCAAAATCTAATCTTTTTCCAAGAAATGAATTTTAGTTGGATGTACCTAAGTTTAGATTTATTTAGATTTAAATTTTTCTTAAGAAAGTTTTAAACAATTTTATTTTTAAAACAGAGAAAAGATTCCCTTCTTATGCAGACTTTAATGAAATTTTCCTCAAATCTAGATATCGAGCCATTTAAGTCTCTGAAGTAATCGAAAATAATTGACTACCGGCAATGAATCTGACAGTTCAATAATTTAAAAGTTCTCAGACTAATAGCTTTTCTACAACTTCCCAACTATATACTTAATTTATAATGGGGGCATTTGCCTTAACTTTAAAAGATTCGCATGCTGGACTCGCTTAAAATTTGAAGTCATCGTTTTGTGTGAAAAACTTTTGTGTTGGTGGATACGGAAAAACTTTCCGAAGCTATAAAGGGATTAAATCGTAACAGAAAAGTCAGAAAAATAACAAAAAATTGTATCAGTTCAAAAAATAATTGTTTGACGTTGCAGGCCGTTAGGAAGAAGTATTAATACTCTTAACCGGATCCTCAGAATATGTTAGTTTTTACCAACTTTTGCTGATCTAACTGATTACTTACTTCCTTCGAAAGAGAAATTAATAAAAAAATAACGTAAAGATCATGAAAAATTCATTTTCCATTTATCGATTTCTGTGTCTGTTTCTTCGTCTATATACCAGTATGTCAGTTAATCTTCCCTGCCTGCTAGTATCTAGCACTGTCCATATAACAATATAAGGCTGGGTATCACTCTTATTCAACTCAACTTACTTAAAAAATTGCATTTTTGCAAATTTAACAGCAGGAAAAATGGCTGGACGTATTTTTATCAAATCTAAATTGGTCAACCAAAATAAAAATTAAAACAAAATAAAGATAGTACAAACGAATATTGTAAAAAGTAATAAATATTCAAAGAAAGGGTGAAAAAAAAATTAAAATTTACTTAAAGACAGTTTATGCAAGAACATATTACTTGGTTAGAAACTGAGTTAAAATAAATATGGTACTTTAACTTTACATATGATTTCTCATTTAAATTAACATCTCAAACATATAAGAAAGTCCATATTTATGGCAGCCAATATATAAATAACAGTCTGTCCTTGAAACCCCCCAAGTTTGGCAAATTTATTTTTCATACAAATGTTTTATCATATTCTAACCTAATTCTAATTTAATATTTCTAATAAAATAAAATAAATTAATGATAATAAGAACCTCGGATTGTATGCAAAATGCATATAAACGCATATTTACCATGTTTATGCATATTTTCATATTTTAACAATTTTTGCATTAACTTGCATATTTTGAATGAAATATAATCATTTATTAAATTTGCATCTAAAATATTTGAATTCCCGAGTAAACAATATATGGCAGTTGAGTAAAACCCATCTCAAATATTTCATTGTGCGGAACTCTGAAGCCTGAGAGTTTTCTTCTCGCCCTAAAGTAGTTTACTACAGAAAATATTATATCTTTATCTCAGTCACGTTTAGCAAGTTACTTAGATGTAAACTATTTACATGAAGAGTGTATTATCGAGTTGTGCATTTTCAAATAATATTGTGGGTAAAACCGCAAATGGAATTAACATTAGAAAGTGATAATGTTTTTTGCAAAGCATGTAGAAAAGCGGTAAGTGTTTTAAATCGAATTTTTAAAATCAAGAGTTTTGACTGAAAATTTAAAACGATGTATAGTTTCAACCACAGAAAGCATCGGACGTGTTTTTCCGAAAAATCTTAATGACGTTTTAAATAAAAACGAAGGGTACAATACACTAGTTAGAGTATCGAATGTATTGTCTGGTACTTTTGGTGATAATTTTGTCTCCTGACATAATTTCTTGCTTGAATGATGCTCCTACAACAGCAGTCGATGTAAATGGAAGACAGACAACATTTTTAGTAGAAAATTTAAAAAACATTTAAAAGTTTTGTTAATATAATTTTTTTATTAAAATTAATAAATAGGTAAATTTCTCGAATTAATATTTCTATTTTTATGCCATTTATAAGTACACAAACTGTATGTACGGGACGATTCTCTATATATTAACCCGTATGCTCCTGATATTTATCAATATATCGAAGTTGGCAAAGACAAATGTTTAACATTTTTATGCTAATTATTTAAAGCTGTTTCCAAAAAGCACCTTGCCGAAGCGATTTTTAAATATCGCATTTTGTACAGTATATCTTTAGATCATATTTTGTATATCTAGTGCATATATTCACAAAATTCTTGCTTATATATGCGCGTATTTGTCTATTCAGACATATAAATCTGAGTTTTAATGCTAATATAATAAATAAATTAAGCTTTATTAATGTCTGCGGTATACTTACAGACCTAATTTAGGTTTGTATTTTATTAATCTACGTACGCCTTGCAATAATTGCAAAACTGCAAATCGATCAAATTGTTTTAATTTTTTTAAATGTAGTTTTCTTCTCTTGAAAAAGACACTTAAAAATTCTAAATAATTGAAAAATTTCATTTAAATGCCTAATTTAAAAAAGACAACATTTGTAGGACAGATGCTTATTTTAATAGAAAAAAAAATAATTATAATTATACAAATATAATAATCCCTTTACTGAAAAAAAAAAAAAAAAATTAAAATAAAACCACATTTATTTTATTTAAAAATAAAATTTTAAAAATTATAATATTTTTTGTTTAAAATAATCTTTTGTAGTTATTTGGTTTTCTTATTGAATATAATCGCTTTAAAATTTAATTATAAAAATAAATTTTTAAAACAAAAAAAAAAGCGAATTTTTATCAAAGTTTTGAATTTTTTAAATTAAAAAATTAAGTGGAATTTTTCTTTAAAAGGAAGAAAATTTGGAACTTCTATATGCCATAATTATATCTTTGCTAAAAAGAAATTTGTCAAAATCGCCATTTTTCTACACATGTCAAGAAAAGAATCCTGGGAGGATTAACTCCGTAAAAGTATATAAATCTATATGTATATATATAAATATATATATATATATATATATATATATATATATATATATATATATATATATATATATATATATATATATATATATATATATATATATATAATATATATATATATATATATAATATATATAAATATATATATATATATATATATATATATATATATATATATATATATATATATATATATATATATATATATAATCCCATGTTTAAATTGTATTAAAGTGTATAGGTCAAACTTCTAGAAATCTCATTGCCCGCATCACATAAGAGCGATTGCAATACTGAAAAACTGTCTTGTGCTCTGTCTGAACACGTACTAAAGGAGGGTCATTTTGTGAATTTTCAGAATCCGTCTATTTTCGAAAAAGAAAAAAATTATCATAAAAGAATAGAAATAGCCTTTATAAACAACGAGCCAAATGCTATGAACAAACGTAGCGATATACAAAATCTTAGCTATATTTACAATTTACAACTTGAAAGAAAAACAGATATAAAAGTCTGGAAATCCGACAATTTGCCTCTCAAGCCTTTAAAGGTGTTGCTGCACTCATCTATTTCATAATGTACCATATAAAACCACCATTTAATTTTTTTTTCTTTAATTGTTTCAGCAAGATATAAAATAATTCTTACTTTCCATTTATTACCACTTATTCGCCAAAATAGCAAAAATGTTTTTGTTAATTTTTGCTTTGTTTTACTGAACTGTTTTTTGGATTGGTTTAAGAACTTTAACGTTTAACATCGTCACATAACATCCGAATTTGTCTTCAGTCATTACCAGCGAACGAAATGAAAACTAAATTTTGATATGAACAAAATAAAATTAATAATAAATAATGTAAACATGCGCCATCTAGTACTCAATAATCAAAGTTTTCTCTTTTGATCTAGATTATATATATAATATATATATATATATATATATATATATATATATATATATATATATATATATATATATATATATATATATATATATATATACATATATAGATATATATATATATATATATATATATATATATATATATCGTCGCCGTAGATGTCAAGAGTGCCAGGCCACAAAATCATAATATCGAGAAAACGGCGCGCAAAGATTTCATGTCACAGAAAATTCAACGTTTTTGTTCTAAACTTTCTTGTTTTTAAAGATATAATGTTGAAATTTTGAATATAGATAGATCGTAATGTGTCGTTTCTATTGCGTTAAGGAAATAACAAAAAATTTATTACTTTTGAAAATATGTGTGTTATACCTTTTGACCACTAGAAAATTATTTGTACTTTGCAGCGCATAATATACAGGTTTCAAAAGAGTCAAGCCTCCTACGCCTATTGACAACCAAGGAAACGCTATTATTTTGTGGATTAGCTCTAAATTAGTAACCTACGACACTTTATAGAGAGTATCTTCACAGCTTTGTTATGGAGTAAAAAAATCTAATTTTTGTCAAACTGTCAAACAAG
This sequence comes from Kuschelorhynchus macadamiae, assembly GCA_030620095.1. NCBI lineage: Eukaryota > Metazoa > Arthropoda > Insecta > Coleoptera > Curculionidae > Kuschelorhynchus > Kuschelorhynchus macadamiae. The sequence continues at coordinate 1,904,480 of JAUTXW010001244.1, read as the reverse complement.
ATGAAATTTCTTATTAATCATCATAAGCTGTACAAAGAATGTTGCCTATATTTTTGTACAACTTCATACCCTTATTTTGAGCACCTATTACAAAAATAAATATTTCTTGGGAACTTTATCAACCAAACTTTTTGCTAAGATTATCTAGCAATCCTGCTCAAATATGAATATTAGCAAATAAAGTTATTGGCTTCCCAAAAAAATAAAAAAGTTTACTGTGAGAAGCTTTTATTCAAGCTAAAAATAAACTAAAGATCAAACAACTTTCTTGTCGCAAAAAAAATGTTAAGAACTAACCCTACAAGTCACAAAATCATTGAACACATTTTAATCAGTTTCATCACTATCTAAACTGTCGTTTTCTTGAACACAGTCATCTTCAGGTTGCAACTTTTTCTGGTAGAAGTCGTGATAAGTGGATGGAATGCTACCTCCTTGGCAAAGTTTTAACAAGTCTTTTAATTTTTTTCCGTCTATTTTCGGCTGGGCACAGTATAATCTGGGTATATCTATTACAGATACTCTTCGTCGCTGTCTTCGCTGAATATTTAATGACTTGAAGTCATTGTCGGTCAATCTATATTTATAATAGATAGTTATGGGTTCACCTTTGCGATATTGGAACCACTTTACTTTCAACCACTTCATTTTTTCACCATCTTCCGAGTGAATTTTGTTGGTCATCACTCGACTACTGTATTTTTTGTAATCCAAGAAATCAGAATACTCCATTTCCACAACCTTGTGATAGGGTTTACTTGTTTTAGCGGTACGAGCGACCATATACCATCCATCTGGTGTAAATACGTCAACTTGCCTTCCTCGGGCCTCTATTGTGGAGTGAACAGAATCACACTCCATTTCTGAGTGCCCCGATTCCATAAATTTTTAATTTATTTTATCAATGGGTAGCTGTTCCACAGCTCGTAGAAACATTGTGGATACAACTGAGTTTCGATTCTGACCTGATGCTGTGTCTGAATATATAGTTACTTCTTTCTTCGGGCCTAATGAAACTAAAAGTTTCCACAAACACGTGGCGATTTCCGAAGCCCCCTTTGTACCTGAACCTTCGTGCCACATATAGTTTGTTGCTTGTCTGGTAGCCAGGTCATACACTGTGAAATTGTAAGTCTTCAGTTTTTTTTTATAATATAGCTGACCTACTTGCAAACTTGGCGTCAACAATATTTTTTCCAGGTCCATGGTAAAACAACTGACATTTAAATCAGATTTAGATAGAGCCTTGTCAAGTTTTTTATGTTCTCTGGCTTCTTCTTTTCGGATCAAGTGCAGATTGTATTCACCTTCATTTCTTGCTTTTTCTTCATCTGACTTATTCTTGTGCTGAGTACAAAAGTCACACTGATCCTTTTTAGGGGTGTGAAAGCCGTAGTTAAATTCTGAGACGAAGATAAACTTGTAAAAACTGAACTTTTCCGGCTGGACCTCACGCTCTTTACAATACTCTACGTAGTCCAGGTAAATACGAGTCTCGCTTAAACCTGACGGTAAGTATTTCCTCTTACTGCTGCTGCGGTAGTAATGGGAAGCGACTGGCTATGATTTGATGTGGTCTCTGATTATGGTTTTTACTTCTTCCGACTTCTTATTGGGAGGTTCTTTATGACCTCGGCGATCAATTTCAGTGACACTTGAAGATGTCAACTTATTTAGGGCAGTTTCAACTTTTTTGCCTGAGATATCGTATGTGGCCAGAAAAAACTGTTTGCACACTTGGACTCTCTGCTCATCGCACATCACAGTATATTTCAATGTGTGTCCTCGTTTGCTACTGTCTCCACTGTACCTTCTTTTCACTGGAATGCGGCTTACGTTTTTGCTAATAAAAGCCCATCTTGCTCTGTCGGAATCAAGACTTAAATAATCGGCCAACATTTGCTTCCGTCTTGGTTCATCTATTTTGGTTGTACACTTATAATGGCATTTACAATTAACTTCTTTAACTCTCCTCGCTCGAATCATTTTCCCAGATCTGCTTTGGTATTCCTTGCCTTCCATTCTTAATGTCTTCTGTGAATTCCGCTTCCAAGTTTTTGGATTTCGCTTGCGTTTTCTACTCAAACCATCTATATCTTGATTCAAAGCATTAGCTGCGGGTGGTACATAATTATTGTCGGTCTCTGATAGGTCAGAAGTAGAACTTTCTTCTACATAAACTTTGCGTTTTTGGCGTCTAGTACCTAAGAGAACCTTGTCATCTTTGTCCGGAATTGCAGAAGTAGATGGTCTTGGAATATTAGCATGTAGTTGCTCTGCGGATTCCTGCCGGATTGCCTCTTCTGGATCTAGAAATGCAGATACCAGGTTCACATCACTGTCTTCAATATGTACACTTGGAATAATATGCGGAAGAACTGCATGTTTAGATTTTCTCTCAATTTCTTTAATAACTTGACTATCCTCTGCAAACTCTATACATGCAGCTTGTACAGCAGTTTTTTTATAACCGTCATTGTATGAATTCAAAAATTGCACGTTTTGGAGCTCTGTGTATTTGGTTTGTCCGATAATTTCATCAAGATCTTCTATGTTCTGCTCAACCTCTAAGCATCCTGCATGTATGAGAATTTGTTTACATTGAGAGACATTCTGAATATCTTCATAATTGGATTTCCCGACCGTTTGATCAAGTTCTTGCGGGTTTTGCTGAAACTCTACACATCCATCTTGTAGGGCGTTCCGGATACCGTTTCCAAGGGGTGGGATTAGAGTGATATTCTGGAGCACCGTAAATTTCTTGGTTTGACTGGTAATTTCGTCTAGGTTTTGCATATTTTCCTCAAGCTCTATACATTCAATTTGTTTGGCAATATGTGGACGCGGAGTAATATTCCGGCACTCTATATGCTCAGCTTCCTCTACAGTCTCATACCAATCTCGTATATTATTTGGACTTGTACCCATACATGGTGGTTGAACTGTTTCCTGATTGAATTCTGTAAAAGAGAACTGTAAATTAGTAAGATATAATAATAAGTTTGACCACGACATACAGAATGTTAATTTTTATTTTTTAAATCATTTTTTTTATAAATCTCTTAAACATACTTTGGTCGATTTTGTTAAAACGTGGTAGTGCTATTTGTAATGATAAGAGGTTGATTTAGTCCTAACTATAATAAAATTATTATGTCCAGTATAATCTCAAAGGCACCTAATGAATTTTTTTTGGCAAAAAATAATGTGCGCCACGGCCTTCTTTAAAAATTGTATTTTTTTTTAATTAACCAACTAAAAATACAACTTTTTTATTCTTTGAATTGTTCTGTATATAGCTTTGTTTAAAAAAATCACATTATTACATGTCCCTGGACAAAATAAAAAAAATAAATATTTTGTCAAATTATCAAAAATCGAGGATTACCTATTTTTTGGCATCTTAGTAGTTTATAGTAATCGTTCTTGTTTTTTAAACCTTTTCTGTGTGGTCGGTCCAGGGACATGCAATAATGTGATTTGATTTTTTTAACGAAAACAAGGCGAGGTATGAAACTAATTCAAGGGACAAAAGTTGTATGTATTGTAATTTCGTTAATCTGAAAAAAAATATCAAACTTCCAGAAAAGTCGGTAGCACACACTTTTTTTAATCAAAAATATTCATTAAGGTGCCTTCTGAGGCACCAATGGACGTAATAAATTTGAACTACTTAGACCTAAACTAGCCTTTTATCACTACGAACAACACTGCCGAATTTAAACAAAATCGGTCGAAGGATGTTTAAAAGATTTATAAAAAAAGCTTTCTTAAAAAAGTTTAACCCCCTGTATTTTGAAAATGAAGCATTTGCGGACACATGTTCATATGAACTTTTTGTTTTAACTTTAAATGCAGAATCTTCGTTTAAGCTATGGCATATTATGTTTTTGGAACACCCTGTATAATAAAAAAATCGAAATTTGACTGAAATATAAATTTATTTTTTTGCTGGGTCCTTTCCTACAATATGATGAAAACACTAACAATCTGATAAGTTATTCGCTTTCTGGGACATCCTAATTTAAGGACTGAAAATTCCATAAAGTAGCACATTATCGCAATAATTCTTTGGGAATACTTACCTTCGAGGTTATGTTGAACCGGTCCCGGTGGTTGTTTCAAAACTGCTGCAACCATTTGCTTCCCACGGGAAAGCTTCATTGTTCACCACACTCAGTAAGTACACTTAATTATACCTATAAATCTGAATCCGCAAACAAAGGAAAAAGGACAAAATTTACAAATAACGAGTAAGTAGATGCGTTTTTTAGAAATGACACTGTCAATTGACAGTTGACTGATGTAAAAAACCGGCCGGACATCATCAAGTGCAGTATTTATCTTTCTTTGTTTAGCTTGGTGAGTAGGAACAAGATAATACTATAATCACAAACGGAAGGAATTCATTCAGTGTGAGTTGGTTCTATTGGCAGGCGCTTCTGGCCAAACTTTTACCTAAAAAGTTGTAGTAGTCAACAGCGTTAAGCTGCTTAAATCTATTGATTAGTAAGAAAACAGACAAAATTATTACTAGTCAAACGATTTTAGCGGCTTGGTCTCATTGACTGCTATGATGTATGTTGACTAGATCTATTGACAAAATGTTAAAATACGTTAAACTATGACGTATTGTGGCTCAAATCCATTGACCAAGGCATTTTTGATGGTTTTTAAGATCTTCTAGGCACTTAACTCATTTTCACCAAATTTGTGGCTTGACTCCCTTGACCTCTACGGCGACGATATATATATATATATATATATATATATATATATATATATATATATATATATATATATATATATATATACAACTACAATTTAGTATCCCTATTGTTTCTATTCCCGTTTGGTTTTTGTATAATAGATTTCTTTAGTCCACATTCAGTTCTATTACCGCACCTTTGACGTCATAGCTGATAAGATAGTCATCCCCACTTTGGGCCTTAAGCCGTAGCTATCCGTAGAAACCGATCGATGCAAACAAACAGGCGCCTATTAAGTTTTTTTCTTATTTTTTGGATTTATCTACTACAATTCACCATTGAAAAATCATATAATTACAGATGCTTATTTTTAAAGATAAAAAAAAATTATAATAGTAAAAATGTAAAAATCTTTTTTACAGAAAAAAAATATCAGTTAAAAATAAAATATTTTATATTTTATATTTTATTAAAAAATAATAATAATTTTAATACTTTTCTGTTGAAAATAGGCGTCTGTAGTTGTTTTTCTCTCCGAATACAATCGCTATATAATTAAATTATAAAAACAAATATTTAAGACAAAACAAGCGAAGTTTTATTAAAGTTTTGATTTTTTTAACCTAGTAGTTTTATCGGAAATTTAAAAACGATTAAATTGCTTTTTTCTCTAATCAGATCAATAGAACCGTTATGCTTATTCTTTGTTTAAGAAAAAATTGTCAATTTCTCTATACAAGTCAAAAAAATACATCCTGTCGTCGTACAATGCAGGTACCAAGGATTCCCTTTCTTTGTAATTCCACCAACATGTTTATGTAAAAAATCCTGGGGGGAAAGGGGAGAGAATATAATATAATTTCCTGTAGATTAACTCCACTATATGACCTAGAACTGATTTTTACGTCCTATGACCCACATTTTCAATTTTGTTCCCCGAAACCAGGGATTGAAATGCTATTTTACGCTTGGTGCGCGCTATAAAAGCCAATAAGTTGTATGGTATAATTGTACATGAAAAGTCCAATTTAACCTATTCGGGCCAATTTTTTTTTCCCTTCAATAAAAAAATGTTCATCCAATTAATTAATCATGACCGAGTTCTTTTGTGCCAAGAATAATCAAAAAGATAATCCAGCCGAGAAAAGCACAAAGAGATTTCGTTAAAAATAAATCATGACGCGCTATATAAAGGATTTTAACTAAAATTTCGTTGGGCAGAAGCCCTTGGCAGAATGAATTATTGCAAAAATGTATTTCAGTTTTGATGTTACCGGTAAACTAATGTGTTGATATTTGAAATTATATGTTATGCAGGGACAGACGTGGTTTATATGAAAAACATAAAGCCAACACAAAAGTTTTTTAAAAGGTTTAGCATTTGTATAATAAATTTGTTTTTAGTTGACATCTTCGAATACTCAACCAGATATTAGGCGCTCAAGATTCGACGAACAAATTTCACAAAGGGTTACGTCAAAAAAGCGACGATAATTGTAATACCTTGTTAATCTTTTTCTAACATTTCGGAACAGCCCTAAATATACATTGTGACTATAGCCATGAATTTGACAACACACTATCCAAATACCCTTGTGAACTATTTAACATAAAATTAACCTACTCTAGCGGAAATTATCCCTAATTTAACGATTTCATTAAAAGGTTCCATGCAACCTTGTTAGAAATGATCAGAGCAAAAGTTGCTGGAAATCCTAGAAAACATTACTTGTATTAACTTTGGACTTCTATTTGGTCACCTGAAACCTTATACAATCGGGAAAAGTTAATATTAAAATGCATAAGAGACCTAAATAATCGTATGGAATACTTGTACAATGTAGCTGTGGCAAAGACAGATCGACAAAAAGAAAAAGCAAAAGTTAGTTTCGACGAATTCGTATCTAGTACTCTAAATACATAGTTGGTGATAAAGCATATGTTAAAGGCTCACAAATAAAATCTAAAGCTGAAAACAAATTTAATGGCGCTATTGGAATTACAAAGATTTTTCAAACTCTTCAAAATCATTCAACTGAAGTCAACTTTGATAGGAAAAACCCTATTTTTGAATAAGAGCTCTTCTTATTTGCACATTCCTCGGACTTCTCTCTGTAAGCCTGTACCAATTTTTCATTACGCTTACCAGCATACTCGGGATATTTTTGTATAAAAAAGTTTCTGTGCAACTGTCGAACAAGAAATACATGATGCTGTCGCAAATAATGATAGGATCATTCTTTCAGATAAGTTTTTTGGAGCCTCCATTATGACGAAGGGTGTACTTAGGATTTTTCTGCGTATTTTTACCTTTTGATATATTTCGCACCTTTAATTAATTTTTCAACCTATTTAGTTAGGTTAGGCAAACTATATTTTTCTTTTATCCGGTTGAATGTGTCATTTATTCTCCAATCAAATTGATTTTGGCCTAATAACAATGTTCTAGAATTTCTATGACATAGAACAAGTGTCGGACTACAATTCCCGAATTTAATTTTATTGGGATAATAAAATATTTGCTAACTTCTACAGTTGTGCTATAGACAACGTTCACGCTCGTGTCTTGAAATAAACGTTTTCTTCAAAAATTTTATAATGCATTACGGCTAGTTGTTTTGCCAGAAAAAGGTAATAATTTATTTATGTGATTTATCTTAAAGCCGTGAGTTCGAAGATCGACCTTGGAATAGTCAATTATTGATTTGGTTTGGTACAAGTCTGCAAACTGGTTCTATTTCTGTATAATGTATTCTAGAAGTCTATATGGACGGCATGAGGGTCTCATTGGTTTTGGGCTATCTTGTTCATTAGAAGCAAAAATAGTGAATTTTGATTGGAAATTTGCGCATTTTTGGAAGTAACTAAATTTTATTCGGGATAGTGTGTCATTTTTGTATTATTTTCCTCGGTTTATATTCGGTGGTTTAGAGGTATATCTCTAATTTTAGACGCTAACTCACAAGTCTGCTTCTGGGGTCTGAGGTGGTCCATAGCAAGCGTGAACTTTCGTCCAAAATTAAACGTTGTTACCAAACGCTTAATAGATACATACTTAACGAAAAATTACCCTTTGTTAAAATAACCTGTTACGAAGTATTCATACTACTTTCGCTACTACTGTTATCGTTATCTAACAGTTTTATACTATTTTGGTTAATGCATAAAACAATTTCAGTTTTCCATTGAATCTTTATAAATTTATTATTAACAGTCATATTTTCTGGCTTATTTATTTGTACAAATTAATTAAATATTTTATTTTATTTGTCTTTAGAGGATCAGAATAGTTGAGCGTTGCCACTCACCACTATAACTGCCGACTTGAAACATATCCTGGCTCATTAACAGAATATGTTAACATTCTAGTAGTTTGTAACTTAACAGAGGGACTAGGCCATTGTGGAAATTGTAGAAAGTAGGGAGTTGTAGTATCATCAATAAAAATGAAATAACTAAGTTCTGGCTAACATTAATAATGTTGGTGTTGTAATTTTACGGGCTTTTGTATTAAAATATAACGCCACGTCTTGTCATATTGTTATAATTTTCCTGTAAGAAAAACATATGTCAATGAAAATGTGGTTCTTACGGGAATACTAGCATGACTTATGTGGTTTTTGCGGAATCATATAAATTTTGATCACTTCTGGTACCGATATATGGGACTATGTCTGTTATACGAGCAAAACTTGCTTTAGATTTTTAAATATTTTATATTATTTTCTGTTTTTTACGTCATTTAAACATTTTGATTTAGGTATTTATATTGCATTATAATTAATAACTAAGGATTTAAATAAAATTTTATAACAATGTAAATCTGGTTTCCTATAAGGTCAATAATATGCCGAAATATCTGAATGCATTACGATAAAACACAAGTATAAAGTTTTTCGACATGCTGCTAGCTACAAACCATATAAAAATTTACAATTTATATGATTTACTCATTCCATTTAATAAATCTTTTATTAGGATAATGCGTTAGGAGACCAAAAGAGTAAACAAAGTATATATGTAACAACAAGTAGTCCGTAAATATTGATTTTTTGAAATTACAGAATTTCAAATCTGTTATCAAAAAATATGAACATGCTGAAGATGATCGTTATTAAGTCTGAAACGATGAGTCGTAGACCCATATTGTTATATATTGTTGAAGTCGAGATCAAATGATTTATTTAAATGTAGATAAAATACAAATAATTCGTCCTAATATTGGCTTCAGAGGACGCTTTAAAAAAATAAAAAATTACGCTACGCGAAACATGGCAACGTTCTAATTTTTTAGATTTAAACCCTTGAATGACTGCAAATAAAGTGAACTTTTATTTATTTTTGGCTGTAGTAGATTTAAAAGTTTCAAACTACTTTAATTCTGTTAATTTAAAAATAAATGAAAACCTGAAGAAAAACGCCGATAAATGCGAAAAGTTCTGTTACGAACACATCTTGAAATCCAGATGTAATGGCCGAGGAAATACTGTGTATCGGAACTAGTTACGTGTTGCTAAATATAGTGGAAGTGATTGTAAAAAATAAACATATTGTCTCTAAAATGTTTATCTATCTCTTACAATTTTTCAAGACAAGGGGATGGGACATCTTATTTTAGACACCCTGTACATATTTTTCAATATTAGAATATAGTAAGATCATTTACATACATTATACATGACTTTGAGATTTATTTGTGGGCTCGTTGGAACAATATTTCTTTTGTATGGCAATTTCAAAACGCTTTTAAATTTGAAAGTTCGCCTAACTAATAGGTTACTCCGTTTAATTTTATACTGATACAACTTCAAGTTTATGCACAAGCAGTACAAAAGTTCAATTTTCTATTAGTACAGACCTGTTGCCGAGAATAATCCAAGGTGATAAAATCTAATCTTATCAAGGTTAACCAAACCAACCCTAACTTCATTATCTAATAATCCTACAATTTAGTTATGTGAAGAAAAATAGAGAATTTTTACTGAACATTTTTGATATAACATCGGTCTATTAAAGTTTATATACTTATTTCATATTCAATACTAATTCCCGAGTGCCTTTTGTTTTAAAATTTAGATTATTTACCAATCTATTATTTATAATCTTATTTATTATTTAAAATAATAAAAATCTTCCAATACATATTCCATTTGATTATTCATTTATTCCGGTTAAAATAAATTCTTACTTGTTGAGTCAATCGTATCATTTTGTATTTAAGTTTCCTTATTTTTTGTTTCTGAGTCGCCACAGGTCAAACATATTTTAAGTACATTTTAAGTTTGATAGTGCTACCATTTGAACAGACCCAATTAATTAAAATTTGATATCGAACCTACCTTAGCTCATAATAAATAATATCTACCTAATCATCTAACAACAAGGACTTGCTAGAACGTACATGAATTCAAGTAAATAGCTATTTACCGATACCAGTATGAAAAATGCATGTTTAAGGTAGGCATGCATATAAAAGTTTCATGGGTGTGAAAATGTCACTTTTCGCACGCTCATAGAACAATATGCTTAGGCTTTCTGTTAAAAAATTAGTTAAAGCTTTCTGTAAAAAAAATAAAATTTAATGTCAAACTGATCAAAATAAATATTATTTCTTCCTATTTTTTTTTGTCACTTTAATCATTTGAAATCAATATTCCCTTTATTTTTTTTTCTCTAAAAATTGTGAAATATTTAGAGAATTCTAAGGCAAGCTAATTGAAAAATTAATTAAATGTTTTTATTTATTTTCGAAGGTGATTAGGTGTATTGCCTAATTTTTTCATTTTTCTTTTCCCTATTTTTGAAAATGGGTTATTTTATATTTTGCCACAAAGTTGCAAGTTTTGTCACAGTAATATTTTTGGAAAAATTGTTATAAATTTATATTTTTTCAATACTTAAATTGGCAAAGTATGCGGTTTTATATAACATTTTTTAATATCTTAGCTTTTACATTTTTCATTATCTTACCTCCTGACTAGACACTTAGAATCTGTCTATTCTACGTTCAAGAAGTTAACCCTAAACTAATAAATTGAAAAATCTTAATTCACTTTTACTTTAAATCAAATTCAAAAAAGTAAAAGTTAGCGTTTCAACTTTATATTGAGGCTTTCTTTTTGTTAACATTCAGATATGACCTACTCATGTTATTTAATAAATAAAAAAACGTTTTGTAGCACAACATTATTATATATTATTATTATATAAATAACAATAACAATAATAATAAGAATAACAATAATAATAAAATAAATGTTTCACTTGAAACTTAAAGGTTCTGGAGGTGCATTGAATAACGCTCAAAAATATAGATTATCCATTAAATAATTTGGTGCAATTTTGTGCCTGTTCGTTTTGACAATTTGCAATACAATACCAAAAGACTTGATTTAGTATTTGCACTGAGCGCAAACGCAACTGCTGAGTTTTTGTACCTTATTTTTTGTATGTCCTAATTACGGATTCATAATGTATTAAAAATCCACGGGAAAATGGAAACTGAATTTCTATAACTAAAAACAATGTTTCTTTTTTCTTTCTTAGTTGTTCTCTTGAAAACAAAGTTTCAAATGTTTCTGTGCTTATAAAAATTATAGATGATATTTGGAATGTTAGTAACTAACGTCTTCATTAAAACTTGATATATATATCATAATCACAAAAATTTTATACAGGTAAAAAATGTTTTATATTTTTTTCCGCAATCAATATCTGAACACTTTCAAGAAATAATAAAATAAGATCCAATCTTGATCCATTTAAGAAAGTATGAGAAAAATTTCATTAAAAATAAATAAGGAACAGCTAAACCAAAACCTTTTAACTGCAATATGGTTTAAAACAGATCCCGTCATAAAATTTTAGCAGTCTTTTTTCCTTCATATTTAATGTATTATAACACTGACTATAGACTTTTATTGTTATTGCTTCATTAAATGACGACGAGATTTTATATCGAATGAGTTTTTCACTGGTATTTCTTTTAAATTTTTAAACACATATCGGAATAAATGTGGGTTTTGCGAACAAAATATAAAACATAATGCCTTGTTTTGAGTCATACATATTGGACGGAAATAAGGAATCAAAACTTTTGCAGGAAATAATTGTAGGAATAGAGCAACTATAAAGTTCAGATATTATGCAAATATTATAAGTTCAGCCAGTGGTATTTATGTAACGAAGTTAATAATTTTTTTGGGAATGTATGTATCGAACGTCGTTTAAACCCATATAATTGACAAAGTCAGTGCCGATATCTCTCTTAACCATCGTAAATATATACGGTAAAACACGTTACGTAACGGGCAAATTTCCTGGGACGGTGATGTAACGCATAGCGCTAATAATCGGTATCTACGTTATTAATAATTTTAAAATACATTACACAACGTACTAATTTCCCGGAACCCGATGTAACGCGTCGCGCTCATAAACATATTAACACTATCAGAAAATTATCACGACACGACGCGACGGACATCCACCAGTTTTGACCAGTACGAAAACTTTGGGGGTCTGCGTTTATTTAAAAGGACTACCATCGCATTGATGGGATTCAACCGGTTCGAAGACCCTAAACAGTCGTCGACAGATCGACCAATGAACAGCAGCACCAGCAACAAGGTAAGACCACCACTCCTAGGAACAGATGGAAGGACCGTCTAGCGCCGTCTTCCTTCACCGCAGACTGCAGGCGGCACTGCCCTGCCGCCAGGATACTAGTAAGTATACGGACGTGGTATATTGAAATATTTCTCTCTTCTCTTCTCAAACACATGCTGATTACATGCATTTTCTCGCACATATACCCCCATATGTGTTTAGACATAATCACTATCTCAAATTCGTTCGGTCGAAATTGCATTCTTTGTTATTTTGGTTTCCCAACGTTCCGAATGGTAATTCTAAAGCCATTGGCTTATACACTAGTTCAACTTTGAAGTTTTAAGACGTCAGTTCGAGCTAGAATGGGCTTTTGTATGTTTGGAATTTTGACCCTAGGCTTCCAGAAAATCCTTTTAAAGAAAGGTGCTTCTATAAAATTTCGTTTTCGTGAGTGCGGCTTCCTATGCAAATTTTTAGCCTCTGAACACTGCATCCGGCGTTGTTTTGACCAAACATGTTCCGCTATGACCGATTTTGTCGTCTCTCCTTTTTGAGTATAACTAAAATGCACTCTTATTCGAAGAGGACATTCTGCCTCTCCAACATACGATGCACAACATTCAAACTGGATTTGGTAAATGCTTTCTTTTTTCTTGTCGATGTCCTTTGGGTTGTTGAAATCCCTGGCTGTTCTCCGATTTTTTCAAATGTTCCTTTAATATAGCGTATTGCGAGAAAAGACGTTTCTTGCAGTTCAGAGTGTATCATAGTATGCTGATCATTTTTTTTTATTTTGAAATTGTATAATTTATTAATCTTTCAGATTAAACATTCAAAAACAAATATTTTTTTTGTTTCCAATTTCTGCCTCAAGGTTTATCGGTCTATTACATATCGTTACAGCTCGGTCGTAAAGCATTATTATTATGTCCTTTTTTGTTGCTACAGAATGGTTAACATCCTGGTTGATATATTATCCAATATGAGTGGGTTTTCGGTACACTGTAGTTCTGAAGCCTTCTGAGGACGCCTTAACGAAAACGTTTGAAAAGGCAAATAAGAATTTTCCTCAATCTCCATTGTAAACTTAACACATGTTCTTATGATATTTAAGAGATTAAAAAATATGTCAAATGATTCTTGTTTGCAGTCCAAATATTAAACATATCATCCGCATACCCCCACATACATCCACAAGCCAAAGTTTAAACTTAATTTAAGCAGTATTTATTGCGTGGTCTTTGAACCACTCCATATAAATAGTTTCTACCACCAAATAAATAAAAAATCAAGGAGTACACCTGAGAAAAGAATTACGGCACACTTTTCTACAAAATCGCAAAGACCTACGAAAGTCTGCGGAAATAGTTTTATACCAAACACTAAAACAAATTGCAAACGCTTTGATCTCGCCGCCAAACAGGACCAAGAAAGAATGCTCGGAAGATCATAGTCAACGTATTACAAAAAATATTCAGAAACAAAAGAACAACTCTTGAGAAAGGATTTTAATTTTACAGTGGTACCAAACCGCACACAAGTTTTGGAAATAATGGCAGTTGTCGAATCTATCGTCATCCCTCAGCCTAAAGCAGATAAATTCCGGCATGAAATAGGAACCCTTTTTGGATAAAAAGATCAAGACACCAACTAATATATCCAATCAAGAAGAAACTACTTTTAAGCGACTCCAGAAAAAGATTCGTGCTGCAGATAAAGGGAATGCTACCGTCGTAATGGACACCGAAACATGACTAAAAAATCGACGAAGCCTTGACGAAAGGGAAATACAAAATACCACTGAATTATCCCACAATTGCAACGTTTACAAGAAATTAAAGAAATATAATGCCTACATCCCAGACAGGATACGCAGCAAGTCAATGCCACATTACAGCAAATCACCCCATCTGGTTTGCCAAAGAGTCACAAGCCGGACATAACTCTAGGACCAATTACTAGCTCCAGAGACTCATCAAAGAATACTTGGGCCAAATATTTGTTAGATAATACATTTGTTCAATTCGAACCATTTTGTTAATATTCTTAAGAGCATCACATTAGGGCAAGAAGGTGGATTTGTCAGTTTTGATGTAGAAAGCTTATACATAAATATTCCAATATATGAATCATTAGATATAATTAGTTAAAAGATGAGGGAAGACTAAACTCTATTTGAATGTGCGACGTGGCCTCTGGATGATGTGATGGAACTATTGAAATGCAGTCTCCGTAACTACTACTTTTAAATAAAAGACAGGATTTACTCACAAAATGATAATCTTCCGATAGGGTCATTCCTCTCTCCGGTGGTAGCGACCATTTATCTGGAGTGGTTTGAAGAACTCGCACTAAATACTGCTCAAATTAAGCGTACATTTTGGCTTAGGTAAGTGGATGATGGATGGCAATCATTTTACAAAATTTTTCGATCACTTAAATAACATAAGACCATGTATTAAGTTTACAATGGAGAAAGAGGATAATTCTGCTTTTATTTGCCTTTCGTTCTCGTTAAACTATCACCAGAAAGAATAGGAACTACAATATACGGAAAACCCACACACACTGGACAATATTTCATCTAAGGTTCTAACCATTCTGCAGCAACAGAATAAGGCATCATAAGAACGAGTTGTAAAACTTATAATAATACGATGGTACTTGAAGCAGAAATGGAACAAATAAAAAAGCTATTGCAGAATGATTACTTTGCAAGATTAAAGGTAATACACTATTAAAATTACAAAATTACCTACATTCTAGGACTCTCTGATCTAAAAGAAACGTCACCATTTTCACAATACCCTATATTAAGGGAAGATCTGATAACATGCGGCAAATAACCAGTGTTTTCAACATCAAAACCACCTTTGCATTTGGAAATACGTTAAGAAAATATAAATCCAGTGTGAATGTGGTCAATCGCACATTGGGAAGACAAAACAATCTCTTAGTATAAGATTCAAAAAACATTTTAATCATACTTAAAATCGACAGACGTCAGAAAATACCGAATGCAGTAGTCTTGCACACCAAACTTCAACACAAATTTCAGAAGCTTCAAACTTATCCCCAAACAGAATTAACATAAAATGTCTGAAAGACTATTGTCAACGTATCCTAAACAATGCTAGCAGAGACAGAAAAATATTTGTTGGGCAGGTGCTTTAATTGCATTGGCACCAAACCGTACACCAGTTTGAGAAATAATTGAAGCTGTGGAAATTATCAAGATTCCTCAACCTGAAGCAGATGAATGCCGGCAAAATCTAAGAATCGTTTTGGGTAAAATACAAAGACACCAACTAATATATTCAAATAAAAAGAAACTATACTTAAGCGTCTACAGAAAGATTCTGCATAAAGACAAAGGAAACATTATCGTCAGTAGTAATGGAGAATAAAAAATATGATGAGAAAATCGACGAAGTCTTGACGAAATAGGACTACAGAATATTACCAAAGAATCTTACAAATGTAATTGAGAGTAAAGTATATAGGACATTGAAGAAATATACTGCCTACATCGCAGAGTGGATACGCAGCAAATTAACAACACACTACAGCACATATATATGGTTTGCCAAAGACCCACAAGTCGAACCTGCCTCTAAGAAAATTGTTAGAGATCTTTCAATCTTTACAAGGTAAGACGAATTCATTTGTTCAAAATTCGAACCACTTTGTTAATATTCTTAAGGACTTCACATTAGGATAAGAACGCATATTTGTTAGTTTTGATATAGAAAGTGTATACACAAATGTTGCCATGTGTAAATATTAGACATAATTATTCAAAACTTGAGGTTAGAAGAAACAATTTTTGAACGAACCACGTTGACTCTGGATGGTGTGATGAAACTATTAGACTGCTATCTCCGTAACTCCTACTTTCAAGTTAAAGATAGGTTTTACTCACAAGATGGGGTCTCCCCTTTCTTCAGTGGCAGCCAATATTTATATGGAATGATCCGAAGAGGACGCATTAAATACTTCTCAAACCAAGCCCACACTGTGGCTTAGGTATGTAGATGATATTTCTATTGTTTGGACTGCAAACGACAATCATTTGACAGAATTTTCTAATTACTTAAATACCTTAAGAACTTTTCTTGACGTCCTTGTCAAGCGATTTCCAGACGCCATCACCGCCACGCCAAAGAAGAGTATACCGAAAACCCACACACACTGCACATGCACTGGATAATATCTCAACCAAAGTTCTAACCATTCTGCAGCAGCAAATAGGGTATCATAAAAACGTTTTACAACGGAGCTGTAACTACTTGTAATAATGCGAAGGACCTTGAGGCAGAAATTAAATTAAAAACATAAAAAAGATCTATTGCAAAATGCTTACTCTAAATGATTTATTAAGTAATATAATATCAAAATAAGAAAAATAACCATTTCTCACAATACCCTACATTAAGGGGAACATCTGAAAAGATATGGTGAATAGCCAGGGGTGTTAACATCAAAACCGCTTTTAAAAGAGAAATATATTAAGAAGCCTTCTGACAAAAACTGAGGCAAATAATATCGCCAAAAAATGCATTTACCGAATCCACTGTGAATGTGGTGGATTGTACATTGGAGAGACCAAACGCCCTCTTAGTAAGAGTTAAAGAACGAAACACTCTGGTCAAATCAACACCGGATGCATTAGTCGGAGTCTAAAATCTTACATAGGGAAAGAAAGGTAAACTACAGAGGTTAATGGTGTACAAGCCAGTGAATTGGATCGGAATTGAATGCAATTGGGTGAGAATGACGTAAAGTTATGTGAAATTAGAGGAAATTGTGAGTATTTAGTAGCATTTGCATGACAATTAAGTAACAGTTATAGAAACATGACACTCTGCTTTTCACGTTCTCTGCTTCTCGCGTCGTAATGGATCGTTCATAAGTAAGTGCGTAGAATAAAAAATTGTTCATTTTATGTTAAAATAACTACTCAAATATTACAGAATAGCCATTAAAAAGGTTAACTATAGGTATATGATTATATTGCTTCATTATAGGGATATAATTATAAAATTGATTTAAAAAAAAATCCAATAAGAATCGCGACATGTAACAATGTTATTAAATGTCACAATTATGCAAAAATTCAAGTTCGATGTTGTATATACTGATAAATAAACAAGAGTTAAAATAGTTTTCTGCTTAAATTCATCGCACGTACCTATTCATTTAAAGGCTATGTTTTAATATTAATTTAATGTAGTTTAATAAGAATAAACGGAAACGCCCTAGGACATTATTATAGAAAATAAACGCCGTAAATAATAATTAAATATTAGGGCATTATTACAAAAAGTAACGCCCTACGGCATTAAAAATAATAATTTACTTTATTATTATTAAAATTAGATTTTTTTCAAAAAAGTTATTTACTAGGATATTAAACCTTGAAGGCACACCGGGTATTATAAGGGATAACGCTTTCGGCCGACGTATAATACACGACGCGCGACATAAAGAATGTGTTGACCTCAACCGTTAGTATATAGCCTTATTATACCCTTGATACCTTAATAACTATAATTTATTTTGAAGATTATAAATGTGAGTCATTTTAGGATGTGATGTTGCCAACAAATTTTTGTTTAAATGATTTTTTTTTATTAATTAAACTGATTTTGGATAAATATAAGCGACTAAAATTGTTTCCACATATTCAATAATCTATTAAAATTTAACCATAATTTAATTTCTCTCCTACACCTCGCGAGGTGCAGATATACTTCCTGAATTCGGTCCTAACAGTTATTGACTCGTTTAGTAATGCATCCAAAACTAAATTTAGTAGAAACGGGAATGTAGGAAAATACTTCTTGAAAATATGTATGTGTAAAAAAGATTTTCTACGAGCCATCGTCGAAAGAATTTCGATTTTAACTTGCGCATATATTTAACAACTTCTCGTACTTGAGTAATTTGGAAGCGGGAGCAGCTAATTCCATTACTAAATGCAGTGAAAATACATCGGATATTTAAAAGATTTTTTTTGTGATAAATAATACATCCCTGTTATTAACAACCAAACACATTTTCTTAGCACAGACAGCAAACAACAGTACAAATACATATTTTTTTTTTATAATAACAGGCAATTCCTTCGCAAATAAGTTTCTTTTATATTAAGTTTTTACATAGAAAAAACATGTTTTTTTCAGAATAGCATAATTCTAGGATCTCGCATTGCTTCCAAAATGTCAGTTTTAATAATCTCAACATTCTATGCGTAAGGAATACAAAATTTCCAATTATAATTGCAAAATATTGTCAAAGGCAATCGTTCAAGCGGTTCCGCTATATCTCTACCAAACTTATTTCTACTTAACTTACATATTCGCATCATCTCATAAAATTGTACGGATTGGTTTCCTGTAAACGAATTCGTTTGATACGCTGAAATTCCGAATTGGTACTGCCAGGTTCTTCTTATATGGCTCTAGTGTTATCAAGTTCTCTACTTGAAAGAAACGAGCTGTTTAAAACCACAAACAAAAAACCATTGACGCTATAGACATGTTAAAATAAATAAAAACCATGTCTAATGCAGGCAGGATCCTGTTAATTCAATTATAAGGGACCACACAACATTCCCCGTTTGCATTGCAACTTAGACACGTTGAACAACAATGAATTGACAAATGCTTCTGATTGTAATTTTAACAGGATTTTGTGGAATCCTAAAAAATGCAACAATACCAAACCAACAGCTGTGAAAAATTCACTAAGTATGTTTATATTCATGTATCGGTGAAAACTTATGTTGTGCCTTGATCTTTTTTGTTTATCTTTGAAAACTTAGTACCCAACATTAATAAATAAATAAAACTAGACCTATTTGTATATTTTTATATTGTGATCTTTCTAGGAGTAGTGAAATCTTATTAAAAAAGACCATGGCGAACTTGGAACCCAAATATTATCCGCACCGAACCCTATTAATGATATTTCTAATATAAATTTTTACTTTTGCCTAAGGTATATAAAAGGTGTTTCTTATATAGTCATTTTATGCCTACGCTGCTTGTCGATAAGTTTTTTGTATGTATTATTCCTTTTATTAATGTTACTATAGCCATTATACTTCCATAAACAGTTAAATGGTTGGTTAAGGTTACTTAAACAGAAGCTCCACGTAAATTAGTTTCGGGTTAATTTGCAGGTAATGAATTTTATCTCAAATTCGATTAGTTTTAAATAAACAATTTTTTTTCGCTTTTGATGCTTATAACCATTGAATTTAATCAGTAAAACAGATACTTAAATTAGAAAATTAATTAATTCAGTAAAAATACTTTAGGTTGAAGTTAGATGAGTTTCATGGTTCCACTACCACTACATGATTTAAAAAAATTTCCGTTATGATTGAATTTAATTTCGATATACTTTAAATATATCTCTTAATTTTAAACAATCAGCATGTATTTGTACGTGTTCTAAGTTAAGTTCTCTAAATGTTATAGTTGCGAATTTCTATGTTTCCCACCCACACCAAGTATTTCTATTTTGCTGTGATTTTAACAAAGGCAACTAAAAAGTTATTCATTATAAACTTCAGTTTTATTTATATTTAATTAGATATGCATATAGCCAGTATTATAGCTATATTCTACTAGAAAACCCAAAAATACTCATAATAACATTTTTTTCAGATATTCTTTTATTTTCTATTTATAGAAATCGATTTAAACCTGTTAGCAGTATTTAGTAGCAACTTTTTAATTTTCAAACCAATATAGAATTTTTTAATTTTTTACGAAAACGCTGGTGTAGTAAATGTTTGAAATTAGGAAAGATAGAAGTGTAAATATATAAATCTAGTACGGCATTATAACACTTTTGGATTGTAATAGGTTTAGTTTCTTTTACTTACGAATTCCCTATTAAAAATGTAATTTTTAAAAATTCGTAAGAAAAATACTGCTTGGTTGAACCTTTTATAGTAATATTTCTAGTAATATATGTGTCTCTCAATTTTTTTTTCAATCAACTGTATCCTTCAAGTCATCGTGTTTTATTTATCGGACTTGTTAGTTATTGGTTTTCATGTAATAAAGTATGTAAAGAAAATACCTAATTTAATATGTTCTCAAGTTGCGTCCGGTGTTGGCTCTGGTTAGATTATGTTTTATTTGGTTTTGATGCAGAAACCTTATGAATTAAATTTATAATCATTTAATCAAAACCTTCTGGGCATATCTTTATTAATTAACTTACAATAGCCTTTTGACTTAAGACGTCTTATACTTCTTAATTTTTAATCTTCTTAAAATCCTGAGAAAGCAAAGTTTTATAATATATTGTCATGTGGTTTCACACTCCCTTAAACATTAAAATCATGTATGAAAGATAAATTTTAAAACATGCATAAAAGTGTCTAATCAAACTGGCTAAAATATGCGCTCGTATGTACTTAAAATTTATGGCGCGGTTATTCGTGATGGGAATTTTGAGAAAGTGTGTATATAAAGAGCAAGGCAGAATCAGTCGACTGATTTTGGATAAAATGTTTTAAGGCAGAACCGTAAATATTTTTACCTACTCCAAACATTTTTTGTAAAACAATTGTTTTTCAAATTACTGAAACCATTATATAAAAAAATTTAAAAAAATAGTACAATAATCTTTTGCAATTTTAAACTTCTAAATATAAGTTCATGTTTAACGTAAATAGTGTGAATAGGAATTTTAATAAAAGGAAAACTAATCCTAAGTTAAATCCATTAGTGGTTTAAAAATATGCTTATCTTGACAGGTAAATCACACATCATTACTGCAATTTCAAGTATAAACGTAAGATTTATCAAAACGAAATAGAAGCTCAGACTTATTATTAAGTAAGTATATTCAGAAAATGGACCCCCAGTGGCCCAGCTGCACCTCCGCTAACTTCTGCAGTGGGGCTGATGCTAGGGGGCACAGTGATATGGAGAGTCTTATGCTTCTATTCAACGCTTATCAGCGAAGAATGGGCTTTTTTTTCTTAGTCATCAGTTCGAAGAGTGGTGATCTTTTTTACTTCCCTCGTAATTTGGAAGTATTCTAATGAAAAGTCGCCCTCCAGGATTTATGCAGATCTTTGCCTTTTCACATGTTTTTTATTTCCGTCACTCTGTGGGTCTAACTTTCTCTCTGTACGCGCATAGCTCAAAAAGTATCTCTCTGATTGACTTCGAATTTTGATAAAAAATTAAGTGTCATATGGGGATGAAATGGTTACATAAAATGTAAATAGAATATCGAATAAAATCGAAATTTGTGCAAAAATAAAGTGTGATATTAAGATACATTTTTTGTATAAATCAACATTGGGTGCCTAATGAAATTTTTAAAAATTCAGTACAAATAACTACAATTACAGTGCGTTCTATATTGTAAAAAAAAATGGCGGCTTAATAAAATGTTTAAATATTCATTAAAATTCCTATTCCTAGATAAAAGCTTCTTTTTATGAAGGAACATAATAAAGGACATCATTTATTTATTGTAGACTGCGTACATGTTATGAAAAATAAATAAACAATAATATTCATAATAAAAATAAATAAATTAAAAATTTTTAAAAAATGAAATAAAATACGGTTTATATGATTTCTATAAGGTTAATACCAAATAATTATATTTCATCACACGAGGACAGTTGTGGTAAAGGCGAATTTGCCGATTTTTTTTAGTCATCAGTTATTTGTAAAAAGCGGCCTCGTAAAAATCTTTCGGTGCTCATGATCCTCGAATTACTTAAAGACCTAGGCATCATACGTCCTAAATACAGCCCTGATTGTTATGCTACATATAATTATAATTGGACTATATACGAGCGTATAGGTGGCCCTTTGTCGAAAACAATTACCGTTTCTCACTAATTTGTTAATGGTTTCAGAATTGTCAAATGGTAAGAATATAATAATTATACAGACAGTTATTCTATACAAAGTTCGTCAAAATCATGTCTGTTTTTTTCATTAATATTTCACTTAAGGCATTTATAATAGCCCATCTTCAGAGCACTGATAGTCGCAATACGAAAGATAAGAGGATCTAAAACAAGAATAACAATTGCTTTTATATTAGCCGAGTCAAATTAGAGCACTAAAG
The DNA here is from genome assembly GCA_030620095.1 of Kuschelorhynchus macadamiae. Taxonomy (NCBI): domain Eukaryota; kingdom Metazoa; phylum Arthropoda; class Insecta; order Coleoptera; family Curculionidae; genus Kuschelorhynchus; species Kuschelorhynchus macadamiae. The sequence goes on along the minus strand of JAUTXW010001244.1, from coordinate 1,882,041 downwards.
AGTCGTGCCTTCCATTAATTCCCAGAAAGCTGGAAATGACTATATTTCAGTTTAGATATTTCAAATAAGAGTAATATGGGTTTGCGCGGTTTTTAAGGTGACCTAAATTTTTGAGAGCCAAAAAACCGCGAAATTTTGGCTTTTTTTCAGTTTATAACTTTTAAAGGGTGCATCGTACAGAAAATTTTACTTTTACCAAAGTTAAAGAGCATTGCATTCTACGCCTTTACACATAAAATGGTTCAGCGGTTTGGTCAGAATCAGCAGTCAAATATGAGCAATTTCTTCCAATTCTCTCTAAACTCGAAAACGGGTATTCCAAATAAAAAATGTAAGATACGGAAGTTCTCAAGCATCACATTCTGCGTTCAGCGAACACCTAACTTATTGGCTCATTTCTATTCAAAGATACACGCAAAAAAACAGTGGCCGTAGCGCTCACTTTCCGCTAAGTTGCTCTTCTGTAGTCTCATGTATTTGTAACCAAAATTACCGACATTCGTCTGGGGAATCGAATTTCAATGCAATTTGATCGTTCAATTTGTAGGAAGGCTGAGGTGGTCAGAGAATGGTGGGTGAACTTCTTGTTTGGTGTAGTTATATCGTGAAAAATTTGAATCACATTTTGTTTTTTGAAACTAATAATTTGATATTAAGGATAATTTACTAATAATTGAATTTATTTCAGTTTAATTCGGAGTTGGTCTTATGTACAGAAATGTAAATTTTTGCTTCAGTTTCGTGAGGGAATGGTTTCACGGGCACACTAGAATTACAGAACTCCTCCTTTTGAGCTCAGTGAAAAATTTGCTTAGTCGTACCTCTCTTGTCCAGACATTCTATAAATAAACTGCCAGGACCTCTTTTAGGGGTCACCTAACCTGTCCTTTTAATCTCACTCTCACCCCCTCTCTCACTTTCCTTTGCTCGCAGTTGCTTACTTTCTCGTTTCGAAGGGGAGCCTCTGTTCTATAATGACATGATCGTGGTGCTAAAATTGGTATTGTTTAAATGGAATTGTACACGTCACGCGGATGGGAGTAGTATTTTGACAGGTAGAATGTAAGTTAAAATGGACCGATCTACAGTCAACTAAATCAATATTTAGCTCTGAGGCATCAGATTTCTCTTTGTTGGGACAGCTGACTACTAGTTCTGTTTTGATTTAGTTCAAGTGTGCTATAGCAATAAATTTGATGGAAGAAAGGGCGACGTGCGTCGGCCGACCAGTTTATTATCTTTTTATTTTATATTGTCATGTTAAGACTCTAGATAGTAGTTTTACCTATTTTAAATAAGTTTTCCTTATTCGTTCGCGACATTTAATTAGGTTGGATTATACTTATTTGAAGGTTTCTCTTATAACTTAAAGTCAAAGTCTTCTCTTGTGCAGGAGCAATTATTTCAGTGTTAGCTGAAGATGGCGAGCCCAATGGACTCACCGAGGTCCCACCATCATTTACCCAAGTACTCTCTAAGTAATGAATACTTACCTCAAAGAAATTTGTGATTCCGGAGTACTGAAAAAGGGGAGAAAAGTGGTTGGATTTGAAATTATCCATATTGTATAGAAAAACCTAACCAGAAAAGTTATATCTGCCCATTTTTTTTATTAAACAAGTCTCACTAGTTTGAGACCGTATTTTACGAGTAGCGACGGAAAATATTAGATGTGAAAAGGTAAAGTCCTGTCAGTCACTTAAAACCTATCAACGCAGACGCCGAGTGGATAGCTTAACACTAGGTTTTTATAAGTTTTACTTAATTCTAAGCAACTCTTTTACAGGACCTGCAGTTTGGTTATTTTGATTCACCTAAAATGTTTTCAACTTATTATAATAAATAAAAAATGTAAAGTCTTGCTGACAATATTTTACAGAACAATTATTTAATACAAAAATGACCTTTTAAACGTCATGCGATTGCAGAAGAGCCACTTAGCGGAAAATGAGTGCTTCAATGATTTTTAGTTTTTGCGTGTATCTATGCATAAGAATGAGAAGTTGATGCTCTAGAACTTTTTTATCTTAAATTTTTGGTGGCAATAAAGTGCGGCCATGGTTCACAACCGCCTAAAGATCGACGCAACGCCTAATAAAAAACATTCTTTTGATAATTTTTGCATTTACCAACTAAACACAACAAAATTTTTGTCAAATAATTGTTGTTCTAAATAAAAACAAATACAATTGTTAAAAGCACTAAATTCTTAAGACGTTTTGACGCACTAGAAAACAAATTGTCCTAAAAATAATGAAATTCCTTAAACAACCTACCGCTTGGGACAGATAATAATATATGTATTTTAGATTCGGTTCAAATTGTCAGGTGTCAAGTTTTTGCTTGGATCGTAGGCACGTTGAGTTCAACGGCTTAGAAGATATAAAGAACCTAACCTCAGAAATACGTTTAACAAACTGTTTTAATAGAATGAATAACCGTTTTATCTAAAGCGTAAAACTAAAACAACAGTCATAAACAGCAAACCACTAATAAAGCGAGAAAAATATCTACAACAACCATATAGATATATAAATATCTATATGGTTTCTGATATATAAATATCTATATGGTTCTGGCCATCACTTTATAGGGCTATAGCACCGTGGATTTGTGGAACTTGTCAACCACCAGAGTTTTTAATTCGAGACCACTTGTGTTCTAATATAACATTTTTTTTATTTTGTAAAAAAAATGTAAATGTAAATATTTAAACTTGATTTGGATTTAATTACATGTTATTAACAGAGAAAGGTCCCGCCACAGGAAATACGACACAGAATATATATATCTGAAGACTCTTATGTTTATTTAGTTATAAGTTTAGCACAAGTTAATTTTAAGTTAGTATTGCTTAGTATGAAAGGACAACTTTGTAAAACAGATTAAGTTATTGGCAACTGGCTTAGAATAAAGGTTCCTGAAGTGATACCTTTTAGCTAATATAGGGAACGTCTCTGATCTAGAGTAACAAGGTTTTAAATGGGATATGTATCTCTCAAAATATTTTTACTTCCTCGCATAACAAATTCCCATATTTTATATTGTTAATATTTTATTTGGAATATATAGGCCAATAATTGGAATAGCAAAGTTTTTAGGTTGGATTTCAGTTGATGCGAAAAGTCAATATTTTCAATTATATATAGTCTTTTAGCATTTAAAGGTGTGATCAATTTAGAAATAGGGCTAGGAGTCACATGGCTTTGCCAATGAAAAAAGAACTTAAATCTAGCACTGGGCGGTAAGACTCAATACGACCTGCAGTGTAGCTTTTCACAGAAGAAGAAATCTATCTCGAAGACAATGACCCTCACTATGACAAATAAAGGCCTGCCATAAATAAGTCTGCTAAATCCAATATAACTTCTAACCAGTTTAAAAGATTTAAAAATATTACACATTTATCAATATTGAACTTAGCTTCTTTGCCTTTTCTACATTTACTAATAAGTATGGTTAAATAACTAATTATGCATACATTCCAGTGCTGCATTGACAACACTGTACTACAATTATATAGAATTAATATGTGAATATTACCATTTGTTTGCGCAGTGTTTTTAATTAAAATTATGCAAATAATATTAGCAATAATTCCAAACATAAATTTATATACCTGGTTTACAAGTTTCCCTTGTGTTTCAGTATGCAATATCCCAATAAATATAATTTAACAATTATTCGTCATGTATAAATTTTCATATTTTCCCTATCATTAATCATATATTCAAACCCAATTCTACCACCTAGCAACAATCATAAAGGTAATCCTTGTCTTATATATGAGCTGGGAGATTTCATTAAAAGTAAATCGGGATCAGCTAAGCTAACAGCTTTTTAATGGTAATGCGTTGGGAACGACGCTCCATCGTAATGGGGAATTTTTAGAATCTTCTAGCTTTTATGAAGGAGGATCAGCTTTAAACTTTTATTGTTATGGTCTCAATTTGAGTATTTGTGTCTTTTAAGTTCCTGTAAAAATCCATTAGGTAATGATGAAATTTAATATCGGTTTCAAAACAACTTGAATTCAGCTTCCTACAAAAAAATAATTTTTAATAGAATACTAAAAGCGTAATTACTATTTGTATTTAGCTCAAGAGCTAAAGAAAATGGATTAGTTAATGCGATCGCCAAAAATTCCCTTAAATAAAAAAGACCTTCAAATTTTTGTTAAAAGCTATCTGAATAAGAAAGACGTAATAGACTGCAGTTTTGTAAATAAGTAACCTGGAGACGGTGGGGATGTTCGCAGCACTGGGCAGCCAATATTAATTTTGCTGGAGCCGCACTGGCAAGAGATGTAATTGAAAATTATTTAAGAAAAAGTGATTTGCTTTTCAGGTCATATTTTCAATTATGATGACAGTAACCTGCCGATGACTCTGGTAAAATGAAGGCTATTATTCGAAAAGGTGTAAAATACTCTGAGAGAATGATTAATAATCAAAAATTGCCACCTCTATTATGATGTGTAATGAAATGTCACATGCTAGCGAAATTTTATTGACACCATTTAATATTTATAATTTGTAATAAATTTTAAAGTAAAAATAAAATACAAGTTTTTTATCCTGATCAATGTTACCCCAGAACATAAAATAAGACTCATTAATGGTATAAATTCGAAATGGTCAAAGACACCCCGATTGGTAACTTTGATCATCCATTATCTTACTTGTGTTTATTTTTATTTAAATATCGACTATGTGACATTTATTGTCAAAAAAATGTATTCCTTTGGTCTCATTACAGTAAGGGCGCATAAATTGAAATAAAAAAATAATAAGTGGCATAAGAAACCTCAGTGGCTTGGGAGAAGTTTATGTTGGCAATCAACAAAAAGTAATAATAGCGCTATAATACAGTCAGCTCAATTAAACAGACTCATATACAACAAAGCTTGACACGAAGTAGAATATAATGACAAATTATATTTTCATCGTTCTTTCGCATTGCAAACAGAAACTTTGGAAAAGAATTGATTTTTTTTAAATTGCTAATTAAAAAGTTCGATATTCCTGTGTAGGACTTGCGTTTGGATTTGAAATGTATAAAGGCAGAACCTCTATGTCCAATAGGGCCGAAGTTTACTCTATGGTATTCCATAATAAAGGATTTCCTTGTTTGACGAAAATTAACATCGCTCAGGTTTTGTATAATAAAACGTTTATATTTATAAAACGTTATTTGTCCTACATTTATTGAAATAAAAAACAGAATAAAATTTTCGAGAAGGCCCACGCCCAAAAGGAGCAACGCTGTTGCGAAAGTGTTTACACCATTTTTTTGACCAATGAATGCTGGAAAGTAATCCAGTAGTCAGTGGCGTAGATAGTTTTCATGGAGCTCTGGAGCAAAATAATGTATGGGGCCTTGAGATAACTGTCACATACGATCTACCATATCGGTACTTTCTACTACATCTTTTGACTGTAAAATTGTAAATTCTTTATAAATGATAAAATAATAAACAAGAGGAGACTAAATTAATTTTAAAGATTCTCAAAATAATAAATAATTATAAAAACAACTTTTCTAGTCAATAAAATATTAGGTTTTAATTAAAGTTTTAGATTATTCTCATACTACAAAAAAGCTTCTACAATTTTTTGGTTGAAGTGACGCGTCAACAGATTTAAAAAAAAAATGGATGCACCTTTCTGTCAGTCTAGCGCTTATATGGAGGGTAGCGACAACATAACATATTTTGTGGATCTAAATTTTTCATAAAATTATAATACAATATCCTATAGTGTACATAAGTACTAATTTAATTGTATTCTCAATAGATCTATAAACCCGTTTTCCGCTACGAAGGCCACAATAGTTAACTTGCAATACAATTAATAAATAATTATTACCGACTGTCAATATTATGACGTATAAAGAGTTCTACCTTTAAACAAAAAATCACTGATCGCGGTAAGTGGAAGCACTACAATAAAACAACCCTTATCATCTTCGAGGACTAAGCACGTTGTTACCACTAAACTCACATAATAAGTCTCTGAGGTCAAACATTTTTTTTAACTAACATACTGTTTAGTTTCTCCCTCGGTCTTATATATTTATATAAATTACAGCAGTTACTCTTTATAACGTTTGTGCACATGTAGCGCTTGCGATAGTATATAGCAAACAGCTATAGACAATTTTTATTGAAATGTTCAAATTTCTGTGAATTAAACAGCTAAAACAGTCACCGATAATATAATAAGAACTTTTTTGCGATACAAGCCACGAAGCTAGTTAAAGAACATTATTTTAATAAAATTAATATTTAAATTCCGAAATAGAAGTTCACTTTAGTAATAATTTTATTTTTCGTACTTCAGGATTACCCCATTGAGGCTCTCTAAAACGGTGGCGCCTAGGCAAATGCCTAAAGGGCCTTTCATAGCTATGCCACTGAAAGGAAAATTTACCCGTTTTTTGACCCTTCTGAGCTTCAGTCGCAAATAAAAATTAATTAAATTAAATAAAAAAAAAGATCAGGATAAAACTCAAGTACAGGCACAAAAACTATAAAAGGGAAAACTAGGCGGAACCAAGTGGGTTGCAAAAATAAAGTATAAGTCCAAAAAACTTCTTCAGATCGTGTCTTAATAAAAAAGCTAAGCAATTATCATTTTTCTATTCCACATGTATTGGAACTCAATTTAAATTTTAACCTAGTTAAAGCCCTAGTCATAAGAGATACAAAATAAATTTTAACCACAAAATTTGTAGGATTTTTCTTGTGTTATCTTTTGATATCGTTATCAAAATTTTTAACATTCATTAAAAAGTTGAATTACACACTAACATAATGTTATTACATTTTAGTTCACGTTACACCAATGTCACAACAAGGATATCATAATACCTATCTGCAATGATCTAATTCTCATAGAATAGCAAGCAAACACAGAAACAACTATTCCATTGACTAAGTCTACTATCCGCATTTTCATGCTCTCTTTTTAATGCATTGCAACCTATGGCAGAGCTTTTCTCCATTTTCTCGGTCTTTAAAGATAAAGGTATAATATTAATATACAGTGTGTCACATCGAAAAAGATATAGGTTATGTATATATTTCAAATTTTTATTGATTTTCAAAAAAATGGCCAGACTCTTAAAACATATTACAAGAAAAACCCAAAATTTTGTTTTTAAATATATTTTGTATCTCCTGTAGTTATAAGTCTGACAAGGTGTCAAAAAAAAACCCTTGTACAGTTGTAGGCTGTTTATTTTTTGGGTACTTTTCTTTTGAACTGACTTTAAATTTATAAAAAAAAAGCCTAGAGTCGACAAAATATTTACGTTTAATGCAAACACAGTTTGCAACAAAAGTTGTATTTAACTTCAGGAGTCTTATCAGGCACCTAATGAATTTTCCTAAACCATAAAAGCTTGTAAAGTTTTTTGAACAAGTAGACGGTTATATAAGTATTTAAAATAAAGTATGCCTTATAAAGCTCAGACACTGCATTATAAATACTGCATTGATTAATTGAACGTATTTTTTAAAGTTGAAAAAGGTTTTCATTTAAGTAGGCATTTTGTAATATTATCGAAACATAATAAATAAATATTAATTCTAAGGATTAAATACCATTCATCTTATACAGACACAGCATTTTAAAATTAGAACGTATGTATATTTATTGAACCGACAAGCTAACAAATAAATATACAAAATATATTAAACCGGATCTCGAGGTTTATATACATACCACGTTGACAACATTATCTTCTCTAGACCTAACCCACTAGAGTTTATCTAATTTAGTGGAAAATGGTTGTAAATTTACAAGCCTGGAAATGCACAGCATTTGGCACTAAACACTTAATATGTTACAAAATTTATTCCAGGACATATGATATGCAATATAAATAAGACAAATGTAGTATTTGCGAAGGAAAATCGGAATGCGCTTACATTAGGCAAATTTGTGTAAAAAGATTCTAAATATGTACATTTAAAATATCAAGCAAATAAATATTATTGTTAAAAGGAAACACCGTTTTTAAGAAAAGAACTGAAAAATATGACAAAGATAGTGCATTTGCTTATGTAAATTTTAACAAAGAAAAATTCTTAGATCTACACTTATTTCAGAACAGAAAGATACTATCTACGGTATTATAAAAAAAGAACTGTAAATAAAAGTGCTTAAAACATATAAACACCCAGAAATAAAAATAAGCCTATTTTTGTGAATTTTCTAATATCATCTAGATAAGGTAGCTAAAACTTTTTTTTAAAATGCAATACACTCGAGGAGTTTAAAGTTATTGGTAAATTAAATATAGAAAAACAAGGAAATATGTTCATGAGAAACCAGGAAATAACCTAATATGTTCACGCATAAAATGGGTCACATCAATAAAGTTGCAAAAAAAACATTTACCTGACTTTCTTAGTTACTGTCCCTAAAAGTATTTTCTAATGTTTATTTGTTTGGTTCATATCCCCCTTTCTTACAGTATTACGATAATAAAAGAAACACTTATTAAAATAGGTTCTCTATTAATCAAATCAAACCCCAAGGCCATTAGGACCAACGAAAGGCGTGCATAGCACTAAGTCAATCCCGTATACGTATGACTATATATTTTGCAGCCAAAGCTAAAATATTATTGTGCGGATCAAAACTAATACATCTAAAACGCATGGATGAACACCTCATCGCTCACATAAACAAGTTGGAACAAAATAACATAAAAACAACATTTCAACAGGTTAATAAGTATTATAAAAAATAAATTCCTAACAGAGAAAATAACACAGGAAAAATTCTATGAAGTTCGGACACAAATCAAAAACAACAAATCTAATTGGATTCATACATTTTTAAATATTCAACCCTATGTTAACTAAACAGCAGATGTCATTATAAAACCCCGAATCTGTGCCTCGTAATAGCGAATTGGTTGAGAGCAGTTGTTAAATTTGAAAATTGTTATTTCCTTGTAAAATAGCTAATACCTGACATAGGTATCATGTTTTTCCATGATTATATATGAAGCCATCAAACGTGCTTGAAAACAGGAAAATTACTATTAGCATTATAACTTCGTTTCAGGATTGATAGAACTTTTTCTTTTACTATAACATACACTGTGCGCCGGTCTTATTAGTATAACTATACCTTATTTTCTGTTTTGAAATAAATTAAGTTAAAACAGCTATCCTTTATCAGTGGTGTACTAAGACCCAAGGTCCCTTTCATTTCATTTCACCTTTTCTACAGAGCGGTCGCTTTTTCACGAGGAGAAAAGTAAGTAAGGAGTAAATATTTTCATTATTAGCGAATTTCTGGAAACATATCGGTAATATTGTCAATATGAAATTTTTATCTCGATAAAATATTAATATCTTTATCATAATTAAAAGCGAAATTCACTGTCATGTTATACGCAATCTATCGAAATTCGATACTAACCAAAGAAGGTAGAAACAATTTCTGAGATAACCCGGTTTCAAATCTGGCTGATCATCTTTTTTCGTAGCTTTAGTCGCATCTATTTTTTGGAATGCATTGTTGTAGTTTTGACGGCGACGTATTTCTCAGTACTACATATGACTATCCACAGTTTTACTTAGCTTTTCTACCCAAGCTGAGTCAAATTCAAAGTTTTCGTCTTAGTTATAAAAAACTATTTAAGTATGTTTTGCTCTTTTGTGTCTGAAATTTAAGCAACTATAAAAAAACTGCTCAACGAATTTTAATGAATCTGGCGATAAAATATTTGTACTACTTACGCAAGCATCCCTAATAAATCATTTAAAATGCTGAAACTAGGGAATACATTTGTGCATTAGGAAACAACTTTCCATCAAGTTTAGATTACACAAAATTAAAGCTCATTACGACGATTTTAAATATATATTTGCAAATTAACTAAAAAACATATAAATGTTAAAATAGTTACTTCAGCGAGACGCAAAGGAAGGAAATATCTTTGACATATATACCTTCCTTATTCGGGTCTAACTAGTCGGGTTTTTCGTTTTTTTTTTTTATGATTTATGCTTGTTAACTATAGCATTTTTCCGGTTCATATTTGTAAAATATTATAATTCAAATATATGAAGTAACATAAGGGACTTGTTTATAATATGCAGGATATTCTTACAAAAATCGACAAAATGGCCGAACAACAGTGACAGTCAAAGATATGTGAACTATGGAATGAAAAGTATTTTTATAGTTATGAAACAAAAATTAAACAATAGCATTTTAACAGAGTTTTCCAGAGAATTATGAAAATTTCGATAGTTAGGAGGGGCTAATTTTTTAATATTTTTATATTTTTATTTAATAAAATCTTGTTTGTTTTTATATAATAGTTTTGTGAATAAGAGTAGAATATAAAATTTTCAAACAAGAAATATTATGTTTCTTTGCAGATACGTTCTGCTGAAAAAATATGTTTCCATATTTAGATTCGAAACTGATATAGTGCTATATTGGTGACCACAATAATAAAGGTGCACAAATTTCTAAAGTTGAGAATTTTAAGACGGATTTTTTTTCATATTGCATTGCTGGTTTCACGTCGGTAATTCTTGTTTTGCTTATTTCGTTTATAAATTATTTGCTTGCATTTCATGACACTTAGAAAGTAATATTTTAACTTTTTACAGTTTATTTACTTTCGGCATTCCAAAAGAAATTAGGGCTAAAGTTATTATAAATATCAGAAACTGCCTTTGTATTCTTAATATTCCAGTGGTGACCCATTTTCGATTGAAGATACCATATTTAGCGAGTAATTGAGGTTAAACAAAGATATGGTGCAATGTATATTAAATGAAATCACTGCAACAGTTAGACTTGGAAAACAAGCCTGTGGCCATTACTGGAATTTCAAAAAAAATTTGGTGTATAATTTTTTTCCTGAAACTGCCACTTAAAAGCGGTTTATAGCACGAAGTTTTGATCTCTCTATATTCCAACAATATATGTCCAAAGCAATTTAAAAAGAGGCTACTGCCATCAATAATATATTTTCGTAGCAATTAGTACCTTTCCTTAGAACTCTACTCGAAAACGGAGCAAATATGCAATGAAGCCTACCCTCGTCAATTTTAATGACTTTTAACACACTAGTCGATTTTTGGCGAGCGGATCATAGATCCAAAGTTGGTCTTGCCCCTCCCCCGTATTTTGAAAAATGTGCTCTAAGCCCCAAATTTGCACACTAAAGGTACCTGTTTTTTTTTTATGGAAAGTCAATTAAATACACACTTAAAATATCGAAATGACACATATTTCTCATTTTATAATGTTATTTTATTAAATATCACATTAATTACTATTTTTCATAGGGAATTATTATTGTTCTTGTGTTTGATGTTAGCAGTTACTGTCATTCGAAAAGAAAGGTCAGTAAATATCCAAAATTAAAATTCCGCAAATTTTACCATAGGAGCAGTTTTTGATACCGATTATTTATTATGAATTGTTACATAGGTGGACTGATACTATATTAGGCGCCGGACCGTGAAGGCATTATTATTTAAGCTATAATACAGGAATTTTAGTACCTATCTACCTATTTTTAACAAATATTGCGATTTTAGCAATTACCAGATACGATTTTACTGACTGTTAAAAGAAATACTATAATAAATAAAAAATATGTATTACATTCGATATTTTGGTTGTGTATTTAAACAATTTACTGCAAAATTACCGACTCGAGGAAAAAGGTCATAAAATGTGTGAATAAGAATTTGTATATCTCGGAAATGAAACGTCGCCGGTAAAATGGTAAAATGTAACTTCGGATTTTTGATGAGCGCCTCAAAATCTACTAGGGTACCAAAGATCATTAAAATCGGCGACTGTACAGGGTGTCCAAATTTTGATGCTTTTACGAGGTATCTCGGCTATTTGAAAAGATAGAGACATGCGGTTTTTACAATACTGTGCTCGATTTTTGTGAAACTAAAGATGCCGTAAATAAAAATTTCTCAGCCCGCTTTTTTTCTGAGATATAGGTTAATTTTGAAAATACTGCATTTTGGGACCCCCCTCGTAGCTCGCTTACCGTTTGAGATATCAAAAAGATAGAAAATGTTTATTACGCAGTTTTTACGTAGAATCCAGTGGCGTAGTCAGATTTTTTTATCGCCAACCATTTTGAAGTTATTTACCAATATTTGTTTTTTTAAAAGGGACACCCTGTATATTGGTTGAGAGTTCGATAGGGTTTTTCGTGGTATTTATTTAAAAAAAACCCAATTTTTACATTTTAAGGAAATTTAAACAAAAATCAAATTGGCCATGTATAAACAAATAAACAATTGTATATGAATTGTTTATTACCTGTCAAGTTTTGATAAGTAATACCTTGTTGAGTTTTTATCTCGTTATCTTACCTTAATAATATTTATTTACTCATTTGTATTACTTTAATAATATTTATTTACTCATTTATTTATTTCCCATTTATATTTTCTTTATTCAGCCACGACAAAAATCATATAATAAAGAAAATCGCGAAAGTGATGAAATGAACGTCGTGGCCTATGTCGAGGCGAACCCTTCAGTTTCATGTAGAGCTATTGAAGCTGGAGTCGGTGTTATTAAGTTTAGAGCACAGACAATATTAAAGAAATACAATTTTTTTCCGTACAAAGTAAACATAGTGCAGCACTTGCACCCTGGCGATGCCGAACGTCGATTAAATTTTTGCAATTGGTTCCAACTAAAAGTTAGAGAAAATGTAAATTTTGCAAGGTTGGTTATATGGTCTGATGAAGCACATTTCTCAAGTGCTGGTATTTTATATATCTATAAAATACCAGATACTGGCATCAGGAAAATAAACATTTAGTATTTGAGCGGGAGCAACAAGGTCGATTTGGCTTTAGTGTTGCATGCTACATTTTGGGCACACAACTCGTTTATCGAATATATGAAGGAGGTCTCTCAAAGGATCGTTACCTAGAAATATTGCAGGGGGTAATACCGGAGTTGTTGGATAACGTTCCTCTGGCGCATTTATATAATATCTTCTTTCAGCAAGATGGCGCACCTGTACATAATTCTAATTTAGTACGCCCGTTTTTCGAAAATCAATTACCTGAAAAGTGGATAGCCACTAATGGACCAATAAGGTGGCCAGCGCGGCCTCCCGATCTTTCGGTGCTGGATTTTTTCGTATGGGGCTATATACAAGATAAAGTCTATAAAACCCGCCACCGAACAATGGAAGAACTGAGCGAAACTACCGAAACGGCATTTCGAAATTTACAAGGGCGATCAATCATATTATTGAATGCTCTTAATCGAATTTCAAAACTGACTGAATTATGTGTTAGAGAAAACGGAAATCATTTTCAGCAATTCTTGTAAATAATAAATAAAAAGTAAACTAAACCATTAAGTATTTGTTTTATTAAAGCTATTAAAGCTATATTTTAAAAAGTTTATGTTGAATTGTTATGTTAAAATTGTTCAATTTAAAGTGTTAAATTGTTGAAATAAAATGTCGAAATTGTTAAATTTAAATGGTTGAAATGTTGAATTGAATTGTTATATACTTGTTAATGTTGTTAATTTACTATAAAATCTTAATTGAAACTCCAATTTAAGGTATCTATCTAAGTAGATCTAGGTAGTGGAATAGATACAGCAAATGTTTTTCATGGATATCTAAGATATTTTAGAAAAAAATAGTTAAAAATGTAAATTTTAGGGCCAATGGATACAGATAAATACCAAAAATTATATATTTGAAAAGCTAAAAAACCCTATCGAACTGTCAACCAATATACAGGGTGTCTTAAAAACAATGACTACAAGCAGTTTTTTTAAATGGACGAGGATGTTATGTACATTTTAAATTTATTACAAAGTACGAACGTTTTGAAAAGCCCTTTAAAATCCGACAATTTCATTAATTGCAGCTTAACACAAACGTCTACTTACGCTAGCTGCTTCCGTCAAAGTTAAAGATCGCCATCTTTTCGACGGCTAACGGAAACTCAAACGGATGGCGACAAAAATATAACCGTACCCCTTGCTTTACGTTAAATAAACTTCAAGAACCTCGCAAACGGCGACGCAAGACGCAAACCTTTTCAATCTATAACCCAGGCTTTAGTGTTCCTAAGACAAAGTTTATTTATAAGAATGAAAGATTTAATGAACTAGTGAAGGAAAAAACCCCCTCGAAAAGCTGTATAAAAAAATTATTAACTGAATTTTTAATTTCTTACCGTTTAAATAAAAAGTATAAATTATGTGCTGATGTATTTCCTATTATTAAAAAAGATGTTTGAACAGTTAAATAATTATCTTTACTGCAAATAGTATACCTATAGTTAAAAAAATATGAAAAATACTTATATACATAAGGTGTCCCCATAGTGTGTTTTCGGTTGATATCTTGGTACCAGTTAGAAATAGAGAAGAAATTTATGGTAGACTATTAAAAACTAAATCAGGAAAGTGAAAACCGTTTTGTTCTAATTTGAACCGTATAGACAGAATTTTAGATAAAATTCAAAATGTAATAAAATATAGGGTGTTTCATATATGAAAAACTATTTGAGTAGGTATGTAAGCTATTCTGTATACTAATAACTTTTTCCCTATCTCTAACCATTATCACCAAAAGCGAGAACACTACTGGGACACCTTGTATAAAAAAAATGTACATTTTCTAAAGTTATACAACTATTTGTCTTGCTAAAACGTTTTACAAGAATATTTTTTGAGACTTTAAAAATACATCCTATTTTTTCAAATACGATGCGAACTTTTTTGGCAAAAAACTCGGCAAAAACATAATATTGATAAATAACTCAAAAATGGTAGTTGATAAAAAAACTGACTAAGCCACTGAGTTCTACGTAAAAAACTGCTTAATAAGCAGTTTTTACCTATTTGATATCTCAAACGGTAAGCGAGCTACGAGGGGGGCCCCAAAATACAGTATTTTCAAAATCACCCTGTATCTCAGAAACGAAGCAAGTTGGGAAATTTTTGTTTACGGCATCTTTAGTTTCAGAAAAATCGAACACAGTATTGCGAAAACCGCAAGTCTCTATTTTTTCAAATAGCCGAGATACTCCGTAAAAGCATCGAAATTTGGACACCCTGGACAGTCAGCTGTATATTTACCGATAACCGTCGATTTCCTCAAGCTTTAATTTCGAATTGCAACTACAACAGTCTTCTAGTCTTATTTGTTTTGAACTTTTTATTTTTAGAACCATCATTTTTTCTCTATTTTTGACGATTCCGCAGATAACACATAAAAAAGCTTTTAAAACGTGACCTCTATATCCAATAATCTATAAAAACGATTTGAGACACTGTGTCAAACGTTTTGGGCAAGTCCATAAAAGACACCCAAACATTTTGTGATATTACTGGGTTGGAAAGTTATGTTCTTAGTTTCAATAGAAGCTGTGTCTTTGGTTCTCATTCCTGCTTCAAAACCAAACTGATCTTTATAAAGCAAATTATTTGATACCAGAATATGTCAAATTTTGGGTAAATTACTAATTGGAGAAATCAGGCGGTAACTACTAATGTCTGCTTAGGCTGTCTTTTTTTAAATATTAGAATTATTACAGAACTTTTTTAGTCGGAGTTTTATTATTTATAAAAGTTAGATTAAAAATGTTGATGGGACGTTGTTGATTTTTAAAGAGTTGATTTTTTTATAAGTTTCTCATTACTTATTACTTGTAGACTTAATATTATAATTTTTATTTTTTAATAATCTGATTACTCATTGTTTTTCCAATATCGGCAAATAATTGCTTATTATATCGGATTTGTGTTGATTATGGTTTAGTTGAACTGCTAAGCTATCTTTTCGTAATTCATTATAATAATTTGTTAAGTTTTATTAATTACTTCAATTAAACACTTTCATTTTTTTACAGTCGGTATAGGTCAATTAATCGGTATTAACATCATATTATTTTTGCACACCTCTACCATCCCGGAGCCATCTTGGAGAAATGATGACCAATTTTTTGCAAATATTTCACCTAACATGGTGTTTGGAAAAATTATTTTATTACATAAATAATGTACTAAATATTCCTAGAAAACAGGTTATATGTAAGTATCTTGTAGGGACACCGTTAAGCAGCTATAAGTAAGTATTCTCACTATTCTCTAGAAAATTAATTTTTATTGTCTAAACTTGGCAAAAACTTTTGTTACTATACTATTTGTGTCTTTATTTATTTTTATTTCCTATTTTGGAGCAGAAATGGTACAATATATTATAGTAACAAAACACAATATTTGGTTTATAGAAAACTTGTAATAAAATACTTTGGGAAAAACTAATTATCGAAAGCCAAATAGTGTGTATTATTATAAGAATGTCATTTATTTTCAAGCCCAGATAAAAACTATTTCAATTACCCATATTTTTCATATTCTAGAATTTTATCGTAATTCAAACACGATAGTCCAATACAATGCTTACAGATTAATGAGCGTTTCAATTATGTCGAGAAGCTATGTCGGTACAGGTTTTTTATCCGCCTGAATAGAAGCCACCCCAGCTCATTTCCTATCCACGTCTATACTTGATATTACTTTCGAAAACAATTTAAGGGAATCTTGAATCGGAAACAAAAAAAGCCAAATTGAAATTGCGTTTGTTCAGCAAATGTGCAAACAACGGACACTTCAGTTCTTGAATGGGGTGCGTGCTATGACCATGGTAAAATTGATTTACGAATTTCCTCCCAGTCTTCGCAATCTCATCATATTTAGCACCAGATTCTTTACCATTAGAAGCAGCTAAAATAATGTCTTTCCCGACAGCAAAACTGAACTGCTGTACAAGGCAAACGGGATAAGCAAATTTTTAGGCAAAGAAATTCGAACGTTTTTAAAACAAAACGACACACTGAAATACGGATTTCAGCCTTTAAGTGTTAATTTTGTATAATCTATATGGTCTGAACTACGCAGAAAATATAGAGGGTGTGCAAGAAATATATTCAGATTAATTAAAAACTTAACGATCTTAAAGATCTTATAATATTCAACACCACATAGCGTAAAAACGAATTTAATTTTAAAAGTTTTTATTTAAGATCTAAGAAGTACGGAATCTTTTCTCCAATAAGTTTTTGTTTTATTTTTTTCACTCTTTAATATTTTAAAAAATAGAGGTGTTTTTTAAGTCATTATTTAGTTTTAAAAATATTATTTTGGAATTTTAGGCATTTCTATAACTCCATAAGAGAAAAATTTTCTATGAAAAAAATTGGAAACATTTCAAATAATACTGCTTTACAACATGAAAACTGGGTATTTTCACGTTTAGACCGTGAAAACGACAGAAAATAATTGCCGTGTTTGTAAAAATTTGATCTTTCCTTAATCTAAATGCGGCATGTGCTAACTGCTTAGTTAAAAAGCGGTATATTCGCCGACGGTTAATGCAGATACCGTTGTTTGACTGTGTATGATGCACATACCGCGTTTTGCGCTTGAATTTAGCTTCATTTCTTAAAAAGTTTCTGCAATGTTATTATTAGCTTCACAAGAAAACGATAGAGAAGAGACAGAAACTTGGCAGGAAAAAACCTACTTATCAGACATTGTACAGGTTGTAGCTGAGCGTGGAAAATGTATGTTGCAATATCAAAATGATTTTTATGAACCACCAAAAACTCTGGACTTTCTTATGAACAAGAAAATGAAGAAATCTGGGTTATTAAAGTCTGTTTCCTGTATGCAGACTCCTCGAGGATTTTCTAAGGAGAAAAAGATAAAAGATAATATTCTTAAGCAACTAGACTAAGACTAAACGAAGACGTACAAGTTTCCAATTGAGTAGATTTTTAAGTACGTTTTTGTTGTAGACAAAAGTCTATTTTAATATGTAGTTCATGTTATTATTTAAGAAAAGTTTTTATATAGTCGACATCTTCCTCAATTTTATGTACCTGAATAAAAGTAGATACAAAAATTTCGTTTATTTTTATATTTTTACATATACAAACACTTAAGCTTATCAAAAAAACAATATAATCCATAAATAGCCGAACATATTAAAAATGTATAAATACCGCTACCGCATTTGCAAACAATGTATTTATTTTATGTTAATACATGGTTAAAAAGCGGTATGTGATTTTTTTTTCGATAATAATTTAAAAAAATTGAATATCATTATTCAAACAACATTAATAATTGGTACTAACTTATAAAACACAGTTTTTTTGCCAAAGAAATATCTCTAAATGTGGGGTCACGCAAAAAACTTTAACATCAATTTTCTCGCTTTTACTATTACTGCAGAGACCGCTTTTTAATTTTGGACGGCACTATATTGTTATGGAGTATCGTATTTATTTTAGAATTAGCTTTTCAACGATACATCACAAGTTACCTTTTGTTTTCAAAATGATGGCTGGAGCAATTTTTTTGAAAATTGAATATTGCCGTTTTATGAAAAAAATACAGTGACTTTTTACAAAATATTTTTTTTTGGAACACTTAGATTTAAAAATCATTTTAGGTAATAATAGAATTTTATTTTCTTCACTTATTGTTTTACCGAAAGAGCAATTTATTCCAGTATTTTAACGGCAGCTTATCCAGTTTTTTTCACATTCACGTTCTCCGTAAAATTACCTTTTTACAAAAGAATTACATCTTGTGGTATAAAACAAGTATTTTATAAATAGCGATTGTATTTTTTTATATAAAGCGTCAGTATTGAATTTTCAAAAAATTGCTGTCCAGCCGCCATTGAATGAAACAAAGTTAACTTGTGATATATCGTTGAAAAGCAAATTTTAGATTGAATACCATAGTTCAGTCAAGACCGTAGGGGTCACTTCCGCTTAATTGTTTATTAATACAAAATTTACCTCTTATAGAGTTATAGAAATGTCTCAAATTTCCAATTGACATTTTTAAAACTAAAGAGATAGCGTCTGTTATATGTTAAAAGCAACGCCTGTATTTTTAAAAATAATAAAGTTGATAATAAGATAATAAAGAAACTAAAAAGCAGTTTGGAGAAAATGTTCAGTACTTCTTAAAACTTAAATAAAAGCTTTTAAATTTATATTCGTTGAGTTGAAATATACACCCCCCCCCCCCGTATCTCGATTATTTAATTTTAACTTTAAATAATAAAGCTCTAGGGTTTTTACAGAATTCTTATAAAATGATATCACAAAAAACAATTGAACATACAAAATCGGACTTATTTACCACACTTTTGTTTTTTCTTATGGAATACCCTGCATATTATATGTTCATCAAATGGGTCTCTTCTAGCTGATATAAATATCCCAGGTTTAATATCTTTATCTCTAAAGATGCTTGGATAATTTCAGAAAAACCTTGCCATAAGAGGCAATGTATTCCATTTGATTCTCTATAGAGTGGAGCGTTCTCCCTCTCTCTTATACACATTGCCTCTTATGGCAAGGTTTTTCTTAAATTTCTCGGGTATTTTTAGAGAAAAAGTATAATCAGCTAGAAGAGACCTATTTGATAAACATATAATATACAGGGTGTTCCATAAGAAAAAACAAAAGTTTGGTAACTATGTCTGATTTTTTACGTTTAATTGTTTTTTCTGACATCATATTATAAAAATTGTAAAATTTAAGAGATTACCCTGTACATGATCTTTAGGATTGCTATAATTTCAACAAATTTTAATATATTTTTGCACACTCTGTATATGTTTTGTGTAGTGCAAACGGATTATAAAATAATTAACACTTAAACGCTTTCTCGCATGGAAAACTTTACATCAAACGGCTAATACTGAGTTACAGCTTAAAATATAAGAAAAATATAATTTTTCCAAAAGGAAATCATCTCTCAAATTACATTAAATTTTTTATAAAATGGTTTTAAATGTTTTTTTTTACAATCTCACCAAGGATTAAGATGATCTCGCAACTAGAACTCAAAACCCGTTTTTGTAAATTTTCGGAACAAATAAAATATCGGGAAAATTGCAGAGTCTTTTTTAACACTCTGTATAAATAACTTTTTGGCTTAAGTAAGTTACACCCTTAAAATCGGCAATATGCAATAAAACTTGCTAAAAACTGCATATCTCACCTCAATATTCGTCTTCTTCTTTTAATATTCGAATTTAAATTTTACTTAAAAATTCGCTTGTTCCGTTTGTTCTGTCCAGCAGTGTATATCCCAAAGAAATTGAGTTTATTTTGTGTTTAGCGAACGTTTTTTGTTGTGATCTAAGGCAGCGGGAATAACCAGAGAATCGACATCTTCGCCAACGATAATCACTGATTTGCTGCCTGAAGAAGCTTCAATGCCAATATTTACAATCCGTAAGTTGGCATCTTTATTAGCCTGTATAGCTTCATTGATGCATCGATCCTTCATTTAAGAGAAACTTGCATTGACTTGCTAATTCAGGCATTACTTCGTCAAATCTAGTTTCTGATTAGTTGTTCGTCGACCAGCACGTTCAGCTACCTTTGTACTATTTTAGTGGCATATTCAGGGCAAAGAAAATGACGACACTTTTATTATAATTATTCTAGATGTACTCTATATGTTTCCTTTTGCTTGATGACAATGGTATGAACGCATCATGAAGGAAAGTCCTTAAGACCAAACATATCTCTCAAGTACACCGAGAAGGTTTTGCATATAAAAAGTGTCTACTTCTATGAAAACAGAGAAACATGTTTTGAACCGCTTCTAGATGTAACTTCAAATTTTCTCAATGCTCTGATTTACTTAACTGCTTTATAAGAATAACAATGTCGAAGTATTGTTTTCCTTATTTCAATGATCACTGGCATTTCAAACTCTGTTCAATTGAGCATCATTATTGCATTTCATACTGCACTATATTAATCTCTTAGGTTCGTTTTCCCATTTTTGTCATGACTAACACTATTATACAGACAAAAACATTTTTCTGGTGATGAAATCTTTTCCATATACAGTTTATAAACTTCTAGATACTATTATTTACTAACTAAAATATTCTTTTCGAACAAATACGTTAACAAAAAAATAAAACACATTTTTTAAAAAGTTTCCTTGTGGAAGTAATGTTCTTAAAATTCTGACACCTCTTGTGCCTAAATAACATATCCTACGAGAAATCTACGTAGTAAATATTGCATAAAATATTTTATAATTACAACATTTTGCTCCAAACATCATATTTAGTAAGATTTTCGTAAAAAGAAAACAATTCTGATAATCCGGAATGATAAATGTGTGCAAACGTAATATGGTGTGAAGGCCGAAGAGCATACATTTTGTTCCATTTTTCCCAGATTTTTTTTATTTGAATTTTTGTTGCTCTCTACGCTCTCTGGCCTAACGAGAATCTCTAATATTTGGTTTATACAAGTCATTCTTTTTAATTAGCTTTTTGAAAGTGATTTTTTTTGTAGTTCTTATTTCCCACTCCTAGTTAAAATTATTTTGGAGTTGCCCATTCCTAGTCATATTGTCTTCAATTCGCAAAAAAAAGCTCCTCGTATGTCTTGTTCTTTTTCGACTCTTGGGGATCCTTGCCTGAAATAAATAGATCGCTTTGCGGCCCAGATCCGTGTGTTTTCTGAAATTTTGTTACCGGCAATAATTGAAGGTTTGTTAGGGATTTCATTGACCGTGAAAATAGATTAAGGTGGCGATTAAATAAAGGAGCGATAAATCGTTGCAATAAAGGAAGAAGAAGTGAGAAATAGAACAGAAGACACCTTGTTTCATTTCTTTCCTTTATTGTTTTTATATTACGGTTTAGCAACGTTACAAATAAGAGTTTTTGATGTGTGTAGACCTCTGATTCACTTAAGTTTTAACTAGACTATTCTATGAAGTTCAGGAACTAGATTAAACTAAGAACCCTGTTGTAGACAAAAAAAATTACCGCGTAGTAATTAGTGAGCTTTGATCGGGCCCAAAATATCAAGACTTTTAAATGCACAACGCTGCACTCAGATGAATGTGGTATAAGATACTTAGGTCATTAGATACCTAAAATACCAGCAAGAATGTGGCAACCAATTTGAAACTATATTGAGCTCAGGACCCGACCGACCGTATTAATAAACAAAATATGTAGGAAATCATGATTCTTGGGTCTGGACCGTGACAAAATGGAATCATTTTGTGACATTTCGACTTGGATTGCTTTTTGAACTATCTTAGATGTATAACAAGTTCAGTGGAATGCTGGTGTTCGAATACAACAGATTTTACAGCTTGAGTCAACAATGCAATAAAGTATATTTATGCTTTATAGATCAAATTTATCAACAAACCACAATTCGTATATGCTACATTTATCAGTTTTGCATACTGTAAGTATGTTTACTATAACCTAATTGTGTATCAAAGATAAGTTCTAAATATTTAAATAATTTATTATTATTTATATTTATTATTATTTTGGGCTCAACAGCATTACATTTCTGATATTTTACCTTACCAAAAAGATCCGGGTTTTTGATAAAACCGTCCAACACTTATTTTTAATGATTTTTTAGATATTCTGATTTTTTTTTGTTTTCTTCCTTTTGCAGATCTTGTGAAGTAATCGCAGTGGCCATGGAAAACAATCCACTAGATCGAAATTCCTATTCCTAAAATAATCTTGCGGAACAAAGCATGTTATTTTTTATATTACATGTACGTTTATTAATCTTAAAAAAAAATTCCAAAAAAAGAGTTAGCAGATGTTATTTACATATTAAGCAAGGCTGAAAATTCTCTTCCTTCCTAAAAGAATATACAAGATGTGTATAAGTATATTATCCGTACCACATTGAACATTTTAAGCATTACATGGCGAAAAAACTATTGTGAATGTACTATTTGGGGCTGCAACACCAAAACCACTGGTCACTTACGTACCAGTACGAGACTCGCTTAAGATGTTTAAATTTAGACCAGGTCTAACCTGGCAGCTATAGGTTTAAAATAACCTAAGAAAAACTCAAGAAATAATTTTTCTAAATTTCAGAATTACAAAACAACAGTGATATAAAGTTTTAATGGTCATGGGAATTAGATCTGGTCTACCTCATAAACCTTTTTAGTCAATACGATGGTTAATATTTGGTGTGATGTCAAAACAGAATTATTAGGCCTTTTTTTTAATGAACCTTTAGGTGGCACTATTTAATTACCTGTACTTTTTACGTGAAGAATTACCGGCACTTCTTGATTATGTTAACCTAGGCCAGGGAAGGAATATGTCGTGGCTGCAACAAGATTGTGCGGCACAGCACTTCGAGAAGTTTGGGATTTTTGGATGAACGCCATCCATAAAAATGCAATATGACATGGGGGATGTGTTCAGTGGCCACCAAGGTCTTACGACATTACCCCAGATTTCTTCTTACGGGGTTATATAGAAGAAAGGGTATAACCTAATCCACCTGGCGTTCTGAGAGGCCTGCATTAACAGCCCGAAAAGACAAAGTAAAAAAGAACAAATGTACCTATTCAGCAACAAGGACACTTATTTGAACATTTGTTGCGAAGGAATAAATTAAGCGTTTTTTCTGTATCTTTTTAATTTTAGGAATTGCAAAGGATTTTATAGATTTATAAATAAAAGATTCTCTAACGAATTATTTTGTTTAAGGTTTTATTTAATTAATTAAATGTACTTATTTTTATGTTATTTCCAGGGCTACTCTGATTACGGAAAAGGAAAGGGATTGAAAACTCGAAAAAAATTAAATATCTCAAAAATTGTTGGAAACAGGTGTATGTAGTTTTATTGATACCTAGTTTATAAAATCACGTAAAAATATACAGGATGTTCCATTTGTAAAAAGAATACATTTTTTTAATAAAGTGTTTTTCAATTTGGACAAAAATACTAAAGGCCCTGTAGCTCTTATCTAAAATGTTTTATAGAAATCCTTTTTGTTTTACCCAATTTTTATTATTACCAAATAATAGCTCTTTTCACGCAAAAATAAGGACGACATTTACAAAGAAAAAGAAGCTTGAAAATATCTTTTTTAAAGGCATTATAAATTACTAAGTTTGAGTATATAAAATCTTTAACAAGAAAGTTTTAGTATTATACGTAAAACTCAAAACTTGGTTAATATACGGAATATTCTTACAACTTTTTGCCTCCCTACTTTTTAGCGCTACTTGTATAGTCAAAAACATTTGGTATATTACTAGTAACACTATTAGTAAGTAGAAAATATACTAAATATGACATACTGATAAATTATTAAGTGTTGTACTTTGTATTAGATCATCAAGAAATAGGGAGAGTTTTTGTACGTATTTTAGGTCATATAAAAAAAGTGTCAACTACATATCTGAACTACTATTTCGGCTTTATTGCTTAAAGCATCCATATCAATATAGTCAATATATATTGACTTCCATAGGTGACAACGGAGATCTTTTCGCTTCTCGCAAGGTTTTCTTGCCGACAGAGAATAATATGAAGGAGACGTTAAATCAATATAATACTCATACAATCTTCAACACATACAAGAAAATTGAAAAATGTTGATTTTGGCACGGTTTAATTTTAAGAACTGTGATTTCCTAATTGACGAAAGACATTTCCATTTTAAAAGGGATATTTGACTGAACTTATAGATAATAAGATATTTAAACTTTTGTACCATTTCCAATTTGCAATATTATTTTCATATATATTTGATGACACTTAATTAAACCATTTTTGAACGTTACTTGAACTCCAGGCAAACCGGTTAAAATTAATTAATTTCTTTCATAACGCAACAGGAATGGGTAAGCTAATCCTTCGAAACTCTCTGATTCATTTTGAAACACTTTAGTGAATTATTTTTACGAAGCCAACTCATAAAAAAACAATGTGAAATGTCCGCTTTCGTAACAAGATGTTGGAAACATCATGGTATAATTTACTTATATGCCTTGCTACATACAGAGTTGAACCCCGATAATTTTCGAAATTATTTAGGAATAATTTAGGTCAACCCTACTAGCTTCCAGTAGTGTGCCGATCTCTTCCTTTGATCCCCCCAGGGGGCTAGTAGGATTGAAAAATTTTACTAGTACGGGGGTGACGATCCCGGGGCCTCAGTTCGTTTGTGATGTTTAGTATTGTCCCAATTCATGTTAAACCCTGTACTCAAAATGGAAGTAGACCAAATTGATACAAAAATTACCGCACAGGGTGTCGGATACCCAGTGCCGGTCGGTGCTGAGAGTGGTAAAGCAGGCCCTCCCCGACCGTCAGCCAGCTACTGCGGGACTTATTTGGTAGGAAACCAGGCCAAAAAGTCTAACACAATTACTGGAGATCATACTAAAGAAATACATAGAGGTAAAAGATATAGAAGAGAAATTGATAGCAGTGATACGGAATATAGTTTTGAATTTAACAACACCAATACTGAAAAATTCTTTCTTTTAAAACCCACAGAAGGTTCATTTCAAACAATGTCCCCATTCATTATACATAGAACACTCACTGGGAAAGTTAGGAACTTTGTAAAGAAACTCAGAGATGGTAGCATACTAGTAGAGCTGGAAAACCCAGAACAAGTAACAAATTTAATGGAAATTAAACTAGTGGGAGATTTGTCAATAACAACTATACCACACCCAAAATTAAATATAACTAAGGGGACAATAAACTGTCCTGATCTTAGTTATTGCAGCAAAGAAGAAATAATAGAAAATTTATCAGACCAAAAAGTAGTAGACATATTAAGACTCAAAAAGAAAATAAAAGGTGAATTAATAGACACAAACATATATATAGTTTCATTTAAAACTACTAATCTACCAGAACACCTAATTGTTGGTTTTAATAGATGTAAAATTAGACCCTATATACCCAACCCCATAATATGCAACCAATGCCAGAAATTGGGTCATCTGGCAAAATTCTGCAAATCTGACCCAATCTGCCCATCATGCGGCAAAGATAAACACGAAGGAATTTGTAACCCACCTCCAATTTGCACCAACTGCAAAGGCGAACACTCGCCGAGATATAAAGGCTGTCCCAAATTTAAAATAGAATATCAGCTACAAAAGATAAAAATCATAGAAAAACTATCATATGCAGACGCCAAGAAATTCCTCAAAGATAACCCTTCAAAATATGGACACTCCTACGCTGCAATGGCAGCCAATAACTCTACCACATCCAACCCTAAATCCAAACCACCTGCCCCCTTGCTCTCCACTCCTTCTACACAACATATCCCCCTCACACCCTCAACCATAACTCCATCCTCTATCCAAATCTCCTCCACATCTAAACCCAAACAAACAATACACTACTCAAGTACCAATCCCAAAATACCCGCACAAAAAAGCAGCAAGAGCTGTGACGCCAAATCTCAGGAAATTAAAAGATCCTCATCATCCTTGTCAATAAAATCCAACAGCTCTTCTACCTCAACTAAATCACAAACATCTAATAATAATAAAAACAAAGTTTCAACAGAAAAAAACAATCCCAGTAGTAACAAGAATAATACAAATAAATAAATTAATAAAACACTTACATACAAATGGCTTCGCAAATTCTACAGTGGAATATTAATGGAATCAAACCTCGTCATCAAGAACTTCTGTTATTAATTAAAAACATAAAACCTCACTATTTACTCTTACAAGAAACCAACTTAAAAATGAATGAAACTTACAATATTAAAAATTATAACATCATCAGAAATGATAGAAATAACCCCAATAGAGCTTCTGGTGGAGTTGCTATATTAATAAAAGAAAATATATTACACACAGAAATTCAA
The DNA here is from genome assembly GCA_030620095.1 of Kuschelorhynchus macadamiae. Taxonomy (NCBI): domain Eukaryota; kingdom Metazoa; phylum Arthropoda; class Insecta; order Coleoptera; family Curculionidae; genus Kuschelorhynchus; species Kuschelorhynchus macadamiae. The sequence continues at coordinate 1,855,280 of JAUTXW010001244.1, read as the reverse complement.
CTTGACACCAATTTAGAAGCTGTGGCTATTAATACACATATACAAAAAAACAAAATTACTCTCTGTAATTTGTATCTTCCACCATCAACATCATTTAATAGAAATGACATCAAAAATATAATAGATCAGCTACCCCCTCCACTCATGTTGATGGGTGATTGGAACAGTCACAATGCTGACTGGGGCTCATCACATACTGATGGAAAAGGTAGATTGATAGCTGAAATTATAGAAGAATGCAATCTAGCTCTAATGAATGATGGATCACCCACATTTATTTCATCTGCAACAGGATCGCTATCACACATCGACCTATCCATATGTAGTCCTAACATATCAACAAACTTTCAATGGAGCACACTCAACGACACGCATGATAGTGATCATTTCCCGATAATCATAGAATGCCCCATCCTCAACCAGCAATCCTTTCATATAGATAAATACAACTATAATAAAACAAACTGGGATATTTTTAAAAGTTCACTTAATTTTCCTAACATCTCCAATAACATAGACTCAACAACAAATAACTTCACAATAGCCATTAAAAATGCAATAGATGCCAGTACTCCTAAAATAAAATTCTTCAAAGGCAAGCCACCAGTACCATGGTGGAACGATGAATGCAAACAAGCCATCAAACAAAGAAAACAGGCATTAAATAAATTTAAGAACAATCCAAGCACCCATAACTTTATAAACTATAAAAAAGCTAAAGCCTATTCAAGGAAAACGATTAGAGCTGCCAGGAGAGACTCCTGGACATCATATACAAATAGCATCAGTCCAAATACATCCACCCAGGAAATTTGGAGAAAGGTTAAAAGGATGAGGGGTGTGCCTTACTCTAACATTTCCATGTTGTATGAAAATGACAAAATCATCACGGACAATAACGAACTAACTGAAACATTTGCCAAATATTATCATGATTCGTCCAGCGGATATGAAGATGAAGTAGTTACTATATCAAACCAGAACTATGAACACATGTCTTTTAATATGCCGCTGACCCATAGAGAACTAATGTATGCTTTAGATAGATGCAGGGATACATCCCCTGGAATGGACGGAATTAAAATTCCACACATCCGAAATCTAACATATGATGGTTTGGATCAACTGCTTGAAATTTATAATATCATATGGAAATCTGGACAAATCCCTGATACTTGGAAAATTTCTATCCTCATACCTATCCACAAACCTCAAAAACCTAGATTCAATACAAGTAGTTACAGACCAGTTGCACTTACAAGTCATTTGTGTAAATTGATGGAACGTATAGTAAATAACCGACTAACATTCTTTCTGAATAAAAATAACCTAATCAGTAAACATCAGATAGGCTTCCTAAAGGGACACTCAACAATAGACCATATTATGGGCCTGCAAACGGATATAATTGCGGGATTCGATAAAAACAATCACACTACGGCCGTATTCCTTGACTTACGTAGGGCCTTTGATGCGGTTAAAAGATCATCAATCCTAAATGCGCTGATATCTTGGGGAATAAAGAGCAATATGCTAAAATTCATTTCATCATTTCTTAATAACCGGAAAATACTAGTCAGAATCAATGGCACCTTCTCATCATCATATGCCCAACATAATGGAGTACCACAAGGATCATCCATAAGTCCCACACTGTTTATAATAGCTATGAACTCCATAAACAACTTCATTCCACAAAGTCTAAAGTTCAGACTATTTGCGGATGACATAGTAATATATCACATGGGTAAGGATTACAAACAAAGTGAAAGACTTCTACAGAGCTGCCTAGACACCTTACCACTATGGGCATCTAATAACGGCCTAGAATTCTCCCCTGATAAATCAACAAGCGTGCATTTCTGTAGGAAAAGGAGATGTCCCCGCCTAAGCATTACCCACATTAATGGAGAGCAAATTCCATTCAAGGATAATCACAAATTTCTGGGAATAATATTCGACTCCAGACTAAGCTGGAACCCTCATATTACATATCTAAAAGATAAATGTACACTTGACATGCGCTTAATTAAAATGCTTTCACATACTAACTGGGGTTCACATAGAAGCAGCATTCTTAATATCTATAAGGCTATTATTTTATCAAAAATAGACTATGGTAGCCAATGCTACATCACAGCACCTAACTCGTATATCAAAAAACTTGATACTGTACATAATAGAGGACTTAGAATGGCGATGGGTGCTTTCCATACGAGCCCCGTCAATAGTCTATATTGTGAGGCTGAATGCCCGAGTCTACACATAAGACGCGAAACATTATTACACAAGTATGCCAATAGTCTCAAATTCAAACCCCATTTGTCCCATTATAAAAACTTTTTCAAGCAGTCCAATAACACCCAGAATATAAAACATAAAGACCCATCCCACCTTTACCAGAACATTAATCATAGATTATCCCTAACATACGACCCTGTATATAAAACAAATACTGATACAGACCCCCCTGGACCATGATAAATGTCAACATAGATCTGAGCCTATCCAAAACACCGAAGAAACTACAAACCGTATTACAAATTAAACAAGCCTATTTAGAAATGACAAACGACAAATACTTAGAATACAGATTTATTTACACAGATGGATCCAAAACTAAGAGCAATGTAGGTGCTGCATACACAGGAGATCACATTGAAGCTACCTATAAATTACCCCAACAAACTGGCATACTCACTGCTGAACTCATTGCCATCACAAAAGCCCTAGACCATATTATAAATAACTCATATAAAAAATGGATCATAGCAACAGACTCCTTAAACTCAATTAAATCTATACAGTCATACCAGCCTGAGCACCCACTAGGTGTAGAAATACAAAATAAAACTAAACTAATCATAAATCAAAACAAATTCATTACATATCTATGGATCCCATCACATAGTAAAATCCCAGGAAATGAAAGGGCGGATGAAATTGCCAAAAACTCCCATAAGGCCCCTACTTCTCTTAATTATTCCTTTTGGAAAAAAGACTTGCATGTTGCAACCAAATCAACACTCCACAATCTATGTCAACTAAATTGGGACTTAATGGATGAAGATAACAAACTATCTGAAATAAAAAATATATTCTTCGAAAGAGAGGATTTAAGGAACATATCCAGAAAGAACTTATGTATAATGACACGGCTTAGAATAGGACACACCAAGTTAACGCATGAATACCTTTTAAAACGAGAAAACCAACCCATCTGCATTGAGTGTAATAGTAATTTAACAGTAAAGCACATATTCACATGTAACAAATATAAAAACGAGAGAGAACTAGTCAACATTAATAACAACTTAAAAGACAATCTACAATATAAAAACACAGAAAACGTAATTAGATACTTAAAAATAATCAACCTTTTCGATAAAATATAAAAATATAATACGAGACACTAAATTTCGATAAAATATAAAAATACAATATGAGACACTAAAAAAGCCAAGAGGTTGATGTGTCTATAATACATTTCATTCATTCATTCATTCTTCCTTTGATAAGCTGTTTGTTCCGTAGACTTGTCAAAATAATTTAAATAGAAGACCCGTGCAAATATAGAGTCTGTTTATGCTCAAATTCAAACTTAATTTAATACCTTAATACTTCAGCTGATTCCACTATATTGTTAATAAAAGTATGCTTGCCTATGTCACAAACTAAGGCACTTAAAGGATACACTAAATAAATACTTACATAGAATATTAAGGATCCACCGAATTATAAAATTTTTAGGTATGTTGTACTCATCATGAGAGAAAAACAGCTTTCATATGGCATATTTTTTGTGGCTATACAGTTTCTAGGCATGCATTAAAAAAATGTAATTCTCTCATAATAGATATTGTTAGTTAAAGTAAAAAAGACAAATTTTGGCATTGTTTTTGGTATACCTTTATTCATTTACTTTTAGAATATTCGTGAATATTTTAGACATATACATGATATTTTGTGTCCGAATTCTATGCATTTGATGTACAAGATAATATCTGTTTCTCACATATATTTCTATAGTTGCAAAATTCAAAATTACCGATTTATTCTTTTGGAGTGTCGTAAATTAAGGGTCGCAACGTCGTACGAATGACTAATGTTCGTACATTTGGGTCTGTACTGTCTTACAAAATACTGAAATAATGTACTCAGTGACATGTGTGATAGATAAACTAAATTATATGATTCTACTTGACACCAAAAATTGTAGTAAGAGGCAGTTCTGTCGTTTTCTGTGGTAATAAGAAACATTTATTAGATATTTGGAAGGGTTTTTCTATTTTGCTATGAACACGAACACGTCACAGGATCATTTAGGTTAGCGGTGAGTTGTCCTCTGATGGCTTTGATTTTTGGTATATATCTAATATTTTATCTAATTTTTTAAATTCCCTCTCTAAGCTTTTTGATAAAGAAGGAAACGAGACAAAAAATTGGTGTCCTTGTAACTGTAAGATACTAAATAATAAGTGGTTCGTAAAGTTTGCAGTCCGCGATTCTTAAATAAATGAAATTGATATGAACCAAAAATCTAAGAAACCTGGTCGTATAATTGATGGTGAAATGGAGTAAGTGCCAGAAATGCCCATTAATTTTTATGTTAGTATTTGCAAGAGATAAAATGTGTTCTTGACATAATATTTAAACCTGATATTAAAAATTGGTTATACAAGAAATAACATATTTGACCAATGTTTAAATATGCCGTTGTTGTGTTAATACTAGTGTTATATCAATTATCTTGTTTAACAAGCACGGTTAATCCTGATTACACGATATGAAATAAAAATTGTTTGTTAAGTGTTCTGTCATATCCTTCATATACTTACGACTAATCGGGTTTGATAAATGAGGACTTAGTGTCTTAGATCGGGTATAGTGAATATCCAATATTAAGTAGAGTTATTATAACACATATTGAAAATTTTGCTTTGCCTTCTTTTTAGAACTATATTAGACAATTCCAAAATTTTGTTATAGATCTAGAATATTTATTTTTATTTCTGTAGGATAATAGTACCCTTGGTTAACAACAAAAATATCTCCTATTTTCAAGTTAACCAACTTTTATGAGCTACATTAAAATCAGGGAAGATTACGACCAGTGGCGGCTCGCGGGTGAAAAAGTAAGTGAAGTGCAAATGAAGCAAGAAAATATCCCAATAATTTTTTATCCAGAATTTTTCTTATATGTGGAGGGGGTAGAATATTTTTTTACGACTTATCTAAATTTTGTATACTAAATCAATTCTCCTATCCTTCATAGCAGCAAATTTATTTATAAAATTCTCATAAAATGGATGAGTTCCCCTAATCTCCTCCAGAAATTTCTTTTGAATTGAAATATTGCCAAGAGAAGTAATTCTTTCTTGAGATATTGTATTTCTTAAATAAGTTTTTACACATTTGAAGCAAGAAAAACTTCTTTCCACTGAAGCACTTGTCGACGGTATTGTCAAAATAACGGAAAACAATTTATATGCTTATTTTTATTAATTTTTTTCACTTGCTCTTGCAACGATATATTGCAATTACTCTCACTGACAAAAATAAGACCAGATCATTTTTAAGTCCTTGACTTTTTGAAAATATTTCCCCATATAACTGTAACAAATTTTCAAACGGGCCAGTCGGAAAATTTAAACTATATTCGGAAAATTTAGCAGAACCTGCCAAACATGAAAATGTAAGTTTTTCACAGTCTTGAAATCTTAGTGTCATTTCCATTAAAATATGGTCCAATATTTCATAAAAAAGGGTTCTATACTTAGCCCCAATTTCTTCAGGTGAAAGCTTAGCAAGCTCACGTTTGTAATGATTTATTTCTGTAATAGAATTTGCCTTATCAAACATGGTATTAAAAAAATGTTCATTTCTTTTTTTACAGAGCGCCTCATGACAGCGTTTTATATTGGATGTGTAAAAATGAATGTCAAGCGATTTTTTTTAAGAACGTCAAATTTGTATGTCCGTGGTTGAGAAAATGTCATTAAACACTAATGCCAGAAACGTCAATTCAAAATCGTTTATCTCACCTAAAAATCCTTTCGCAAGGCGGATTGATTTTTCATTAGATTTGTCACAGTTTGTAATACATTCAAAGACGTCTTTTAATCTATTCCAGTCTTGAACAATCACATTTACTAACTTCGAATTTGAAGTTGTAACAACACCATAAATAAATATAACACAAACCAGTCAAGTTAACTGCAAAGGAACTCACCGGTTGCAGTAAAATCCGCGAGAATAAAAGTAAACAACCACCGCAAACTGAACGACACGTGGGTGTAGTGTACTGCGCCTGCAATTCACCGAGAGCGTTGTATGGCGCTGGGCTCGACGTCATCGGGTACGCGTTGTCATGGCAACATAGTGGGAAAATCGTAAACTAAACATAGCACCTCCACCGAAGTCAAAGCGGTTTTCGCTACTGTTATTGTTGTTATAATAAAGCTCGATTGAAAATTTTAAAAAGACATGTCGCCAACGGTCAAGTAAAATATTTATTCGAGATGTACAGTTCATTTTTTACCAATTAGGTGAATAAATGAATGTAAAAACTAAAATTTTAATAAATATAGTTAGATGTTTGCTTGTTTATTTTCCCTGGTGGAGTAGCACTTCACCTGAATAGCCGCCACTGATTACGACAGATAATACCCAGATTTTGATCTATTTTTATATCAGTTGTAAAGCGTATGTGCTAACGTAATTGCATGATTTTGAATTATATGATTTTGATTTCCTGCTTTTGAACAAAGTACAAAGTTTTCACCAAATAAATCAGTAAACCCTCCTTAACAATACTAACTGCCGTGTAAACTTTTTACGAGATGAACAGTTGACAAAGAATTCTGTAATTATTTAATTAAATTCGGTGACTTGTTTTTTTTGAATAAATAGATTATTTTTGTTTATATGAACATCCTTTTATTTTATGTTTCAGACAATAAGATTCTCATTTGTTTTTATGTGTTTTGAACACAAATACTAACTACAATTGAATTAGTTGTGTACAGGTACGAAAATACAAAAAGATTTTCATCCAAAATATGACAAGGCTAAATAATGTTAAAAAAATCAGTGAAAACAATTCAGGTTTAAATAATATGCTTTTAAAGTATGCAATTGTTGGTAGTAAATTTTCACTAATAATATCTCTAGAGTTTGAATTATTACCGGAAATATTTCCGAATTTTCGAAAATTATCATCAAGTCGCGAAGCATAGAAAGTATATAAAGCAGAGTTTTTAAAAATGTTTATAGGGGGAGTACTAAGGTAGAACGAGTCAGTGCACCCGTGCGGTATATTAAAATTTAATCTGTGAAACAAATCTGGACACCGTATATCATTTGAAATAATCTTGCGGAGTCTGACAAGCGAGGAGCATCTACCCACATTGACACATAGCAAAATATCATGGGAAATCCCAATAGGTGGGTATGCCTTATCAATTCTGTAAGTTAGGTTTTTCTAAAAAAACGTCTCTGCACTGACTCAAACTAATCAATATATATCTGATAGAAAGAACTGCAGTCTGCCGAGGCGTAATGTAGTTTGGACTTGACATACGTGCTACAAAAGGGTCTTAAAAGTCATGACATCGTTAAAATCTTGACTGATCCGAACAATAAAACCATACATAAGGTTAACTGACTATAAAATTGTTAATGTGATTATTAAATGAAAGTGAGGGATCAAATGTGACTCCAAGGTCGGTAAACAACGGACGGACGGACACTCGAGAGGGTGATTTTGAATATAGTAGTATGTAGTTAAACTGCAAGTTGTCCTTTAGACACCTCTCTACGATGCGTGTAAGATTCGCTAAAAAGCTCTCACAATCAGCAAAATCCTCCACAACAGAATACGCGTATAAATCGTCGATGGTATCGACAATATCATCAATGTACAGCTGAAATAACAAGGTGCTCAAGTTTGAACCTTGAGGGATACCCTATATAGCTAGATATTTCACAAATTTTAATTCATTTAACTGTACGTACTGGTTTCGGTCAGTAAAGTACGACTGAAACAACATAGACAACTGGCCGGATATCCCAAAAGCCGACAGTTTTTGTAGTAAAATATCGTGATCTATTCGGTTAAACGCCTTTGTAGGGTCTGTATAAATGACACCTGTTTGAGTTTTGCTGTCAAAGTTCTCCACGATATCCTGAATAATCACACAAAGATTGGATACGGTCTTATATTATTTCGGATCGATTTCCACTTTTAAAAATCGGACATACTTTTGACGATTTCCATATTGATGAAAATGTTCCTGATTCTAAACAGATGCATCAAGGTAGTCAGCGACATTACATTACATTGGCAGATGAACATTTACTATTAACATGCGCCCAAAATTTGTTGGAATTGGTAGGTAGCTGCCTTAACCTTGGCTCTCAAGTGTTTAAAAATTTTAAACGCCTGAATGTCATTTTTTTATAAAGGTGCCAATGTTTTGACTTCTCACGAATTTGTCGAAGAATATAACTATTAATCAGGGTGGATATTTATAACTATTATGCAAGGAGCACTTTGGTACACACTGGTCGAATATACTATACAATTTTTTATAAAACTGCGCGCGAGCATCTTCAAGATTAGTAAACGGCTCCAGCAACGACCAATCAATACTAGACATTAGACCGTACATTGGGTGAAAATCGAAGGTTATAACAGTCTACGAATGAAAACTCAGAGTGGTTTATACCCAGTTTTTGATTTAGTTTGAAGGTAACCTTCAAAACTGGGTGGTGATTGTCCTCAGTCACTAAGGGTTCCAACGACAATTTAACAACTAAATCAAGTAGTCTATTGTGCTAATTAAAAATTAAATTATTCTGAGTTAAATCAAAAAACTCCCTAAAATTAACATGAACAGACATTTTTGGCGTTTAAGTGTTACAGCCATATTCGGAAATATTAAAATCGCCCAGCACCACAATTTTGGCATTAAATAAATGTCTTTCTTTCATTTTAGTTACTTGAAATAATTAAATATTAAGTAATCAAATATAAGGAAGATTTATTTCTTTATATAAAATGCATGAATAGACGAGTTTCAGTATCAATTAAATAAAAGTATTATGAACGATTTAATAATTTGTAGGTAGCCATGCGGTTGACAGAAAAAAATCCAGTTTATCCCTCTTAAGGGAGGAAAATGTATAGGTGCAAAATTTTCACCTATAAAATTATTAAGTCGACTAACCGGAACAGAATTTCCAATAAATTCGCGTTTACAACATATCTAATGCTGTAAATTATTTTTTTAATAAATTTTAAGTTTTTCAAGAAATATATAATCCAGTTCATAACATCGAATATCGATATAATAACACGTGGTAATCTGCTAGAGTCATTAGCAATCATCATTCTTTGAGATCTGTGATTATTTTAGATGAAAGGGGAAGAAAAAAGAGGACTTATCACTGTGTTACTCGAAAATCTTATAATTAATTATTTAAATAGCACTGAAAACACTTTATCACTTTATATATAATTTGATGACCGTGATAATAATGTTTATAATAACAATAGGAATGATTCTCAAAAAATTAATCTTCCAGTTTCTGTAAGCAATATTTAATAGACATATCCAATTATCCAATATCCTAATTAGATTAACTTTATGAGTTGAAGTTATATTTATTTTAAAAGCGAAGATGTAATTTTATGAATGTAGTTGTAGGTAGGTTACATCAGAAGTACTAGCCTTAGAAACATGAGGTTATAACCAAGCAACAGCAAACACATTCACTCTTGTCATATATATTATTATGATTTTATATTTTTAAATACATAATTTAAAAATAACTAAATATATAACACCTGGAAATATTGATCCTACTTTTTTGCTATAGGTGCCAAAAGTATGAAATTAAAAAGTTGTTTTTTAATAACAAAAAATATTCCAAAAAAGTACAGATACTGACTGATTCTTTTTTTTTTAGTTTCTTGGCCTTGAGATGCCTCATTTAGCCACGTATTATAACATATTATTGTATAAGTCTAATGTGTGATACTATAAATAATACCTAATCTTACCGACCATAGGAGATTTATTAAAGAACCAAAGGATGTAAGACAGGGATACACACTTAATGCCCTGGGGCCAATTTAGGGCGATTTTTATTAATAAAATTAGACATCACACGGTAGGGCCGGATGGGAAGGTAAGAAAAAACACATAAGGTTAAATACAAAGAATATCGAAGCTAATTACACATCATTATATATTTAAAAAATATGTTTTCCAATTTATTATTTGATATAATACTAAATACGAGAATTGTGCTATTCATAGGAAGTAGAAGAGCCTGAATCAAGCAAGATTTCACGGCATCTATTAAGAGTCTTAAAGCTTTATATTGAATCCTGTCTTTTTTCTTAGGACGGGTTTTGCACGCTGAACCATAAAATATAGAACCGTAATCCAGCAATGCCCCCCTAAATGCCTTATAAAACAAAACCGCGGTTTTGCGATCTGCACTTCGTGATCTTGCCAGAACTACTCTAAGTATATTAGGGCTTTTCTCAGCTTTAGTTATCCCGTGATTAATATGATCGTTCCATGTCAATTTTTGATCTAGAATGACACCCAAATATTTAAACGAATTTAACCAGGGTATGTTCGTATTAATTGAGTATAATTGTATCTAATCTGTTAAGTCTATGTATAGAAAAAAACACTAAACCTGATTTTTTATTTGAAATATTAATTAAATAAAATTTTTAGGGAAATGAAATGCAATTACATATAACTCGGTTAAGGGTTATTCTACATTCTTGTGAATGAAAGTCTGACGTATAAAGATTAAAGAGTAGAGGACTTAAAGCTGAGCCCTGAGGAAGTCCTCAAGACACAGTTCACAGTTCACTAAATGTGTTATCTACTTTTGTAGAAGTTTTACGATCTAGAAACAGCCTCACCAAGTTATTAGCAAAACTTCTTGGGATGTTACAATTTCTTAGTTTTTCTATTAAAATATGTATGTTGACATTTTCGTAAGAATTTGATAAATCCAAAAATAGTGCAGCCAAATAATCATTTTTAGAATATGTTTTGTGAATATCGGTCACAAGATGAGACAGACAGTCATTTACACTTTTACCCCGTCTAAAACCAAACTGAGCATTTGGCAATAGGTTTTGAGATTCACATCACATAAATTCATTAGCTTTTTCTGATTTCGGAATAGGAACGATTATAGAATTTTTGACTAGACTTATGTCATCTCCTCTACATATAACTTTATTAAAGGCTAAACGTAAAAGATATTTAGCAGAATTCGGTAAGTTTTGGTTTATACTATATGTATTTCCGTCCTGTCCTGGAGAAGTATTTTTATGTTTTTTAATGTTATTTTCAAGTTCTATAAGGGAAATTTTTTTTGTTAAAAAATGTGAACTGGTGAATGTAGACCTAGGGATTTCTTGGGTTACGTAATCCGTCGATAGCTTTCTCAACATTATTTCAGAAGAATCCTGTGATATACGATTAAAAGTGTTAGTGCCTAAACTATCTTTAACTGCATTAATCCTTTTCCAAATTTTTGAGGCAGGGCTTTGACTATTTAAACCGCAACAAATTTTTTTTCAATTCAATCGGGCTTTGTTTTTAAAAATTAGTTTACATTTATGTGAAATTTTTATATTTGATATAACTTTGTAAATTGGAACAATTTCTAAAATCTTTAAAAATTTCTTTACGTTTTTCGGAAAACTGTAGACATTCATCGTCCCACCAGGGTACGAAATATTTTCCACTTTTAGTTTTTTGTTTGCTGTTTCGCTTATAATGTTAACTATTAGGTCATATATATAGTCAACTATATTACTTGCATTATCCGATATTTCACTAAAACTCTTGATTTTTTGATCTATTTCTTGAGAGTAAGCAGCCCAATTGACGTTTTTGAGATTCCATCGTATTGGATTGCGAACAAAACTACTAGATGGGTGATTTTTATTCAGGATTAATTTAACAGGAAAATGATCGGATCCATAAAGGTTTTGTAAAACTAGAGTCATTTAATATATTAGATGACATTATAACTATATTTATTGCAGAGCCTGTTTTACCAGGGCTACCAGCTCTAGTTATTTGTCCTTCATTTCGTATCACCAAATTTTGAAAATTTGTTTGAAAAAAGTTTTTAAAATCTTTGGCATCTAGGAACAACATGGCCACAGATTACAATTATTTACGTAAAGAATTTAAACTCTTAAGCCTGGCAGATCGCAGGCCTATAAATGATATCGTTTTTCTGAAAAAAATTATTTGTTGCCAAGTCGATTCAACTGATCTTTTATCCCAAATTCCAATAGCAGAAATCTAAGAAACACTCGTTCGTTTGTACCTCCTATGGCTCACACTAATAGCTGTGCAAACTCTACTATATTTAGAATGTTAAACTCTGCAAATGTTCACTGCGATAACATTGATTTGTTCTGTATGTCCTCCAAAAATATTAAAAAAAGCTTTAAAGGCCAATTTTCTAAATGGGTATTTAGATATAAGGTTTTTTTTTCGAGTATTGATTATATTGTACTATATGTTAAGTAATAGATTATAATATGTAGCTGTGTAGTTTTAGGGGTATGTTAATGATTAAATTAACATGTAAATAGTGGACACAATTTTATGGGCTAGACCTGTATGTGTCCCAAAGAGAAATAAATAAATAAATAAATTATCCAAAGCATTCATTAAATTGTTTCCAAATGGATCACAGTTATTACACCCCCACAGTGTGTGATGGGCATTAAAATCCCCTCTACAACACAATGCTCATTTACCTGAGAGGAAACTTTTTCATAATCTGATACATTAATTTCTACATTGGGGGGTCTATAAATAGGAGACAACAGAGATTTTTCTTATTGATAATCACGTTTATACCACGTATTTCTATTTTGTTTTTTTCAAGGTTTTCACATTTCAAACAAGTAAAAGGAATGTTTTTTTTTTAATGACAATTGCAACCCCGCCTTTACCTTGTGGTCGATCCTTCCTTATAACGTTGTATCCTTTAAAATTAATTTTTTATTGTGGTTTATACCAAGTTCCACTAAGAAGCACTACATCGACGTTAGAATCGCACAAAAGATTTTTTAAGAAATTATGGTTAGAGTATGCAGATCTAGCATTCCAATGAATTAATGTTAATTTTTCTGTGAACGTCCCCAATGTTGAAATGCCTCTTTAAGAGTATCGTCTATAATATTGCATATTATATCTAAGATTCTTACATTGACCGATTCTTAAAATTCCGTGTATTCACGGAATACCATGTCCTTCCTTCCATGGGAGTTAACGCTCCGAACAGAACTAAGATTGTCCCATTAGAAGTACTTATTCAGTTTTACAGTAGTAAGCATTAGCTACCCCATTTTTTAAGTACTTAGGAAAAAAGAGAAACATGTCGAATACAAAAATTTTTAACCGACAGGATTTGCTCAAAAATAAACATATGTCACTAGTTTATTCCTATGTAACACATGTTTTTGTGCAAAATTTGACAGACAGACGTACCGACGGAGTTGATAAAAATATTTTTTTGCATCTAGGGACCCCAAAACCAAAATGTATGTATAACCTGGGAGAGTGATTTTTTCACTATTATAAATATTTTATTTGACCCCCATTTTGTTCCGCCATTTTGTATTGACACCAAAGCTTTACTAGTTGTTTTTTATACCACAATTAGTTATGGCAAACAATTTCAAATCAGTCCATTAAGTAGTTTTTTCAAGCTGAATTTTTAAATATTTTATTAGGCCGCCATTTTGGATTCGTATCAAAATTTTACCAATTGATTTCTGCATAATATTTGATTTTTGTGCAAAGTTTCAGATACATTGGATAAGTAGTTTTTTAGTAATAATTTTTTTTCATTTCACCAGGCCGCCATTTTGTTTCGCCATATTGGATTTTTAGCAAAATATTACCAGGTCATCCATATATGATACTTAATTTTCAAACAAAATTTAAAGACAATCGGGTAAGTAGGTTTTTAGCTATGCCGAGAGCGGACGGACTGACAGACCGACCGACAGAATTAAGAAAACATATTTTTAGTATCTAGGGACCCTGGAACGTAAAGATCTGAAAAATCTCGGAGGATGATTTTTCTACGATTAAAATTCTTCTCTTTGGGAGGGATGTAAAAATTATTTCACCGTCAGTTTGTTCCGCCATTTTGAACTCGTTCTACAACTTACCAGTTTATCCCTATATTAGACTTAATGCTTGCACAAAATTTGAAATTAATGTAATATGCGTTTTTTCAGGTCCACTTTTTATATTCATACCAAAATGTGATCAGTTCATTTTTATATAACACTTACTTTTGTGCAAAGTTTAGGAAAATTAGATAATTAGTTTTTTTAGTAATCTCATGTCACATTGGATTTTTACCAAAATGTTATTCCCATATGACCCTTAATTTTTGACCAAAATTTGAAGTTAATCGGGTAGTAGTAGTTTTTTAACTATGCCGCGAACAGACAGGAATTGAGGAAACATGTTTTTCGGCATCTAGGGACCATGAAATGTAAAGATCTGAAAATATGTCGGAGGGTGATTTTTTCACGATTACAATACTTCCGTTCCAAAAGGGAATGAAAAATGAGACACCCTTAATACTGTTTTTTCATTTACCTAATAAGCGTATTGCTGATAATAATATACGCTGTTTAATACCATTATCTCTAAATATAACCGATAAAATTGACAAAAATCCTGGCATGTCTGCTCTCTTTCTAACACATTTTCCCTTACGTGTCAATATCATTCGTCGTTTTGGAAATAAGGGTATCAAACGTGGTATTTTAATAGTCAGCAAGAAGAAACCCGCTATATGAAACATTATTATACCAGGTGTTCGATTTAAAATAACAGTCGATTCTCAGTTTCCTAAACGTTATTTGTTTATTTCTAGTGAATACTACCGACTCAGATAAAACCTTGTATATTTAACAATTTTACTACTTTTTGAAATAAAGCATGTACACCCCGTCAAATTTTACAGAATCCTGTACACATCTTCAACAAACTTCATAATAATTATCATTCAAATCCTACATATATTTAAAACATGACAGCCAGACGCATTTTGTAATTTCGTTTTGCTCTTCGTTGTACATGGCCCAAAATAGCTACCAACATTGTTTGCTTGCCAGCTGGTTGCAGGATAAATGATTTCGACGTCTCGAACAATTTCATGTTTTCAAATATTTACAATTTTCACCAAGACTAGGCATTTGTATTAAGCTCACGTTGCCATATTCGCAATTTACTCAAGCACTTAATGCATTTCTTCAGGGACGGTTGTAAATTGAGTTCTCTTTTACCAAACAATGCTCAACGAATTATTTTTGCTCACGTCCTTAGATAAACATGGGATCAAATCTTATATTTCTTAAAAAAATATGTAATATTTTCTTTAAAGGAACAAAAATACCGTGGCATTTAGTCTAGAGTAAATATGCCGAAAAATTACTGAAAAACTTTATTCCTGTGAGATTCTCTGCAGTTACATTTATTTAACTTTTCAAATTTAAACAATCATTAAAAATCCTATATTTATTTTGAATCTAGTATGCCTACTAATAACAAAGATTAAAGGATATGTGAAAATAACTAAGTATGAGTTGGGCGTCAAGCGTTCAGTAGAAATGTAAGAATATAATATACTGTTACAAAATTATAAAAACTGAATATTTGATCTTAAGAAATGTAGTTTTACATATTATTAAATAATGTGCTAAATAAATAAAATTCCTGAACTTCTAATAATTGGGGTTTCGAACTGAAATTTAGCTACCAGTTTAGTAACTTTCTTGATATTGCAATGATATTCATAAGCGTCTACCCTACTTTGGAGCGATTGCAAACTATTTCGAATACATTATTGGTCTTGCGTATAGTTTTTGCTATTAGGCACTATAAAGGTTTCTTCTAGTTTCTCCACCAAACGTGCAATTTAACATTATTTTATACTGATATTGCTATTTTTTTACTGATTTTGGGTTGTCATTTTTATTATATTTTCCCTTTTCATTAATTTTAGTTATTATGTTTTATATCAATCAATAAAACAGACTATTCGTATTTTCTCTTAATGCTAACAGTTTCTTCTCTGTTTCTGATAGTTCTACAGAAGTTGTGATTTGATACATTTTAGCTTCTTTCATTTTACTCTCGTCCTCACCAGCTTATTTTTATCGAATTAATATTCTTAAAATTAAGTTTGCTTCTTTTTATGTATTATTTTAATAAAAAATAGTGGTTATATTAGAAGTAATTTTAGTCTAGGCAGTAAGGTCTGTTTCACTCCAAGTACTGCAGCGAGCTGTCAAAGTACTTAAAATTGTCCGTAAATGATTATTTGCCAGTTGTTAGTTGACAATCAAACTATTAAAAAAAGCCTTCCAGTTCGGCATCGGAGACAAAGTTGCCTCGCAAAGGATTAAAATTTTACAAAGCGTCTTAATTTATATACCCTGTACAATTTTACCCCCTTGTCAGACAACTTTCTCCCGAGTACAGTCCTTTATCGGGAGAACCATGAAAGATGGAAGAAAAATTTAAAGACGAATATTCTTGGCTTCATTTGTAGTTCTAATATATTTTATTTTTATTTACACAAGGTGATGCATTTTTCTTGGGCTGACATGGATTTTCTCATTTTAAATAAGACATTATATAATAAATAAATATATAAATATATAAATATATATATATATATATATATATATATATATATATATATATATATATATATATGTTGGTATGTTTCGATATACTGATATTTTCCTTCAGTTTTTTATCTGTTTTCAAATTAACAAAATTAAAGTAGTTATAAACTTTTTTAATCTTGCTAGAGCCCAAAAAAATTATACTTATTTCTATCTACATTTAATGCTCAAGTTTCAAAAAATAAAAAAAAATTAAGGAGATTTTAAAGTGTACAACAAAGCTTTAAATTGTGTAATTAAAAAAAAGTATTTATAGACACACTAATAGTTATTACAGATAATACTTTATTATATTTATTGCTACAGGATTACTCTGAATAGCTGAATTTCTTCACTTGTTTTTTACTTAAGCTAAAAATAATCCAAGGGGGTAAGGTCGGGGTCCCTGAAGGGGCAGGGAACATTTTCATTGAGCACAACAAATTCTCCAAAATTGTCGTTTATAAATCCATGATGGAGAAGTGGATAATGTTATTTTCCAAATGAATAGTGCTCCATGTCATAGTTAAAAGTTACACGACATAAGTATATTAATCAAAAGGGAGACATGTGGAAAACTTCTTTAGGTTTATTAATATTTTACAGTTGTTTATTCCTTTGTTACTTAATTTCAATTTTTAATTTATATAGGTTTGTAATGTACCTGTAATTCTAGAAGAGTATTAGAATGAACTTTTATTTTTTTCTTTTTGGCTACAGAAAAACTTAACTACGCCTTAAACTACTTTACTTTTGTTAATTCAAAATAAAAAAAAGATAAAAAAATGCCAATAAATTAGAAAGGGTGCATTACAAATATATACTAATATAAATGATTGAACTCGTCTTTAAAGGCAGTATCATGACCTACAGTAATATATAGAGTGACCTATTTAAAATAAGGAAGTTCATATTAGCCCGGGAAAATGCAGCACCCTGTATAAATAAAAACAAAAAGTGTAAACTTTAAAAGAAAAAAAGGAATATTTATTTGTCTTTATATTTTTCCTCTACATTTTAGCGTTCTCTAGGTAGGGAGATAGGGCGTCTTATTTAATTCAAAGAAATCGTCCGTATTTCTCTAAGAGACCTGATTATAAGAATTCAAAGAAAAGAATAAACTAGTCTCGGTCTCAGTCAGATACAAAAAATCTTTTACTTTAAAATTGATTTCGTGACACGTTTTTCGACCTTACGGTCAACATCAGACCTAAAATATCTGAAAAACCTTAATTAAATTTACAAAAAGGATAAAAAAGTTAATATTACCTTATAACTAGATGACCATTACAAATTAATCTTATTTAAGTTTAGCCGTTAGTTAGTTCTCCTCGGTTTGGGTCGCCAGAGTTGCACTTCAGGTCACACAATTTATCTATTGTGTGATTTCGACCTTAATAATTGATTTTTCAGTGATCTTCCATACTAATAAAATCTATATACCAAAGAAAAAATCCTAGCTGTTTTGAGATGGGATTTTATCACTGGGGAGTTAGGCAAAGTGAGTGAGTACAAAGATAAAAAAAGTTAAATTATTTTTTATCTATTGGTAAACATGTATATAATTACTCATAGCTTTCCAAATAGGTGCCTATTTGTACAATAATTAGTCTCGTGTAATTTCAAAGCTACAGTAACGTAAATAGTGCCTATTTCTCCCAATTATTATACCGTTGAGTGCACACCACAAATACCGCATATAATTTTCGCCAACTATCTACATGCAGTTGTCGGTCCTTAATTATTTACAAATAGGTAGCACGATATGTAGACAACTAAAACTTGCATTTGATACTAACAATTTTGATAACCCTGGCAAATTTACATCTGTTAAGCAGTGGCGTAGCCTAAAGGAGAACTTAAAGCATTTATATACAATGCGTGTGTCAAATAACGCCTGTCAGAGCAAATATAAACTAATAATAATAGTTCAATTTACAAATTCATTCTCATTAAAAGAGCACCATGTTCAAATGATTTATAAAAACACATAAGCGGACCACCCTCAAAACGTTAATGTTTCATTTCGTAAGCAATTTTTAATGTCGACTCAGAGGCAAATGTCTTAAGCAAATAAAATTTTCCTTTGATGAATGTGATATGAATACTGCTGACAATATTTTAAAGTTGGTAATGATGTTACAAGATTAATGCTTCTTATTCGAGGGTAATTCGTATTTATAGGCTTTATGCGACCAGCCGACATTCTATATGGGAAATATCTTGGATTTTTGTCAATCAACAATTTCCTTTTTATTGTTTGAATTTAATATAGACATTACTCAGACAGTTCAGCATTATTATATCATATTCCATTAGATATTCTTTATTGTTCTCAAAATATAGGAAAAAAATAATAATTTTTTCTAACCTAATGACGCAAATACGCGACGCACTGGATCAGATCCATTAAATTCATTTATAGATTGGTTTTTCAAGCTATTGCTCTACAATTCTATTTTTGGCTTTAAAGCATACATTTTGTATTGTATTTTTACTTTCCTCGCAGAAAGGAAGTACTTACTGTAGTCGTAAAAAATCATCCTCCAAGGTTTTTCCACATCTTCACGTTTTATGGTCCCTAGATGCCAAAAGAAACATGTTTTCTCAATTCTGTAGGGCTGTCTGCGTTTTCGCGGCATAGCTAAAAACGACTTACCCGATTGACAAAAAGTCAAAAATTAAGGGTCATATCAGGATGGGCTAGAAACATTTTCGTAAAAATCCAATATGTAGAAACAAAATGACGGCTTAATGAAATGTTAAAATATTATTACTAAAAAACTACTTATCTAATTTTTCTCAAACGTTGCACAAAAATCAGGTATTACTTAGAAATTAACAAGTAAAATTTCGAGTCCAAAATGGCGAAACAAAATAGCGGTTTAATAGAATATTTAAAAATTAGGGTAAAAATTACTTATTATATTGATTTCAAATTTTGTGCAACAATTGAGTCTGATATAGAGATCAACTGGTAAAACTGATGGCGAAACAAATGGCTGCTAAATTATATGTTTGTAATCGTGATAAAATAGCATTTCCAAATGCCTAGATACCAAAAAACATATTTTACCAATTCTAAGGGTCTGTCAGGCTGCTTGTCATTTCGCAGCATACTTAAAAAAACTACTTACCCGATTGATTTCAAATTACGGTCAAAAATTAAATATCATATAGGGACAAACTAGTATCACTTTGATAAAAAGCCAATATGTTGGAACAAAATAGCGACTTAGTGATATGCTAAAAAATATAACTAAAAATTTACTTATTCACTTTAAAAGTTAAAATTTTGCACAGAAATCAATTGTTATCTATAAATGAAGTGGTATAATGTTGGTACGAATCCAAGTTGGCAAAACAAAACATTGGTCTAATGAATTGTTAAAACATATTATTCAATTTATCTCAGACAGACATTGCAGACATCAGGTGTTACATAGGCATAAACTGCTAATATTTTGAGATGACAAAACAAATACATACATAATAAAATATAAAACTATTATATTGATTTTAAATTTAGTGCAAGAATTAAGTGTGATACAGAGATATGCTGGTAAAATTCTGGTACGAATTCAAAATGGCAGAAAAAAATTGCGACAGATAAAATATTTAACAAATCAACGTTTTTTTTTTCTTTAAATGTTTTCAAGTTTTGCACAAAAATTAGATGAAATACAGGGATAAACTTTGGTACGAATTCAAGATGACATGAAATGTCTAATAATATTGTTTAAAAGCATGACGGGCGTAAGTAGAAACTGGGAAAATATTGGTACGAATCTAATATCATGAAATAAAATGGCGACCAACAAAAGACAGTACAATATGTGTTTCTAAATGACCATGTGCGGTTTTAAATTGTGTCAGATTCAATATTCCTAATAAAAGGAAAGATTCATACCGAGAGAATTTACTGGTAAAGGAAATTTACCGATTTTTTTAACAAGTAGGTCTTAATCACGTTTCAGGCAACACTGAGACAAATATGTTGCGTGCGCTCTAATTAAATGGCGAGAGGAGCAATTGATAAGAATGATTTATTTGCACCTGATGGACTGTCTATTCGAAATATAATCAGGACTTTGCTGTTGCACAGTGGCAGTCTAAAAACGTTCAGACAGTCTGGTTATATTTTAAACGGGGGTCTACAAGCTGAAATTTTAGAGATTTTTGCTAGCAGCCGCCAGAATTGGCTAACGACAATTAGAATGTAAAAAATAAGCACCGACTTTGTTATTTTAAATTGAACACCTTATATAATATTATTTCATTAAATGGGCATATTCTTGCTGATTATAAAAACACTAGGTTTGAAACCTTTGTCTTTAAGGACAATCTACAAAAATTTGGTGAGAAAAGGAATACATATATTTAAAGCCATTACAAAGGAATACACTGCCTCTTATGGCAGGCAACTTACTCAGTCTTTAAAGATACAGATAACAAACCTGGTATTTTTATAATCAGCGAGAAGAAGTCCGTTTATTGAAATAATATTATACAGAATGTTGCATTTAAAATAGTCGATGCTCATTTGTTATTTTCCAATTATCTTTTGTTTATTTTTTTTAAAAGACCGTATTTGAAATATAACCCTGTACAATACAAAGAGACCAGCATTTTCTTATATCAAATCAAATCAAATCAAAATGTCTTTTTAATGGTTACAAGAAACAAGATACAATTAAAAATTGAAATGGTGGCGAGATCCAGCATGGCTGTTCATAACACTACACATGCGAGACGTAATTCATACCTTTCAGAAAGATTTAGCCATTTGGATCTCTCAAAATGATTTGATATGTGATAAAACTTACGAAGTCCGTATGAAAATCTAATGCAGGAGTTTTGAATTCTTTGAAGGATGGTTTTATTTCTTTGCGAGAGAAAAGACCAATAGACTGCATCGGCATAACCCAAATGTGACAGAATAAGGCTGTCACACAATCTTAATCTTACATTGGTCGAAAGAATATCCCTCTAAATATAAAGAAGTTTCAACTTAGCAATTGATTTTTGAATCAAAGAGGCGACATGGTCATCGAATCGCAGACTAGTATCCACTAAAAGCCCAAGGTTCTTGCAAACATTGGTAGCAGTTAGTTTAACATTATTCAGATAGAGACAGAAATTAATGTTATGCTCAATAGATTCTCTATCACGACCAAATATTGCTTGGTTTTATTATTGTTTAAAAGTAGACCATGTGCCAAAGAAACCTCAGAAATGATTTCCAAGTCATTATTAATGTGGCCGCACACTGTTTGCAGATCTTCCTTTGCAAATGAGCAATAAAGTTGCACGTCGTCGGCATATTGATGAGAGAGACAATAATTCAGATGAGATGAAAAGTCAGCAGTGTACACAGAAAACAACAAGGGACCCAGAATGCTCCCTTGCGGTACACCCCTACTGACTGCCCAAAAGTTAGAGGCTTCAGCACCCAAAACCACTCTCTGACTTCTTCCGTTTAAATAACTATTCATAAATCGAATTGCCTCGGGACCCAAGCCAAAATATTGCAGTTTCTTTAGTAATAAGCCATGATCCAGCATATCGAATGCCTTGCTATAATCCAAGAGAATTAAACAACTATTTTTCGAACTATCTTCAGCTCTTAGCAAGTCGTCCGACACATTCAACAAGGAGGTAACGGTACTGTGGTCGAAGCGAAATCCAGACTGCGTGGTAGGTATTACGTGGAAGCTAAATAATTGTTTTAGTTGATTGTTAATAATCTTTTCCAAAACTTTTGACAAACAACAAAGTATACTTATTGGTCGGAAATCAGAAGTAGAATTCGGTTTGCTGATTTTTTGAACAGGTATTACACTGGCATGCTTCCAGATAATTGGAAACTTTTTTGTCAGAATACATTGATTCATTATGAAACTAATGTGAGGTATAAGGCAGGGAATAAAAAGACTCAGCATCTTTATGTCAAAGCCATCCACTCCCTTGGCATTGCTTTTGATCCCTAAAATAATCTGCTCAACTTGTCGTTCAGTTACTTCGGTGAAAGAAAATCTATTAAGCACGCCTACATGCAACCCTTCTTGAAATGACTGCAATAAGACATTTCCATCACCAACCGTGGTATCTGGGACACTATCCATAAAAAAATTATTGAAGACCTCAGTATTTCCTATATCATGAGCTAAGTAGTTCGGTTTAGAATTAATATTTAAATACGAAAGCGTTTGTCAAAATCGTCTGAAATTTTTGGTTTAAAAACGCCCTCTTTCCATTTCGCACTGCAGTGGTGACGTAATTTCTAAGTGTTTTATAGTTATCTTTTGCAGCCTTCGTTTTGGTTCTTTTATATCTACTAAGAGCTCTTCTCCTCAGTCCAATAAGCAATTTCAGATTGGGTGTCAACCAAGGGGCAGGTGCTTTAGTAAACCTGGATGTCTTAAGGGGAATATGTGTATCACATAATGTATTAATTTTAGCATTTAAAAAACTAACCATGTCATCAACGTCACTATACTGATAAATCAAATCCCATGTTATACTCTCATAATTAAATGAACTATAATCACGATATGTGCAAATTTTAACTTCACTTCGTTGTTTTACGATTTCTATGCTACAAAATACGAGGCAATGGTCAGAAATATTGTCCATGTCAACAACATGGCAATCACCAACTAAACTCGATGCAGATATGATAATAAGGTCTATTAAAGTCCGGGAGGTATTAGTTAAACGCGTAATTTCAGTTGTAACCTATGTAAGGCCAAATTTATTAAGAAATTTAGAAAAAAGTTTGTAGCCGTTGCCGGTTTGGTCAACGAAAATCAACATTGAAATCCCCGCCAAAGACTAAAAAATCAAACTGAGGCAACAATTCAACCAATACGTTTTTCAGATCATCCATGCAATTATTTAAATTTAGCGAGGGCTGTCTATATAATGATCCCAGGCACAATTTTTTTCCGCCTATTTTCAGGCTTAACCAAATTTGTTCCAACCCATTTCGAGATGGAGGGAAAGTTACAAGTTTATGTTTTAGAAAACTTTTTGCATAAATAGCTACCCCTCCTCCTCGGGTGTCACGGTCATGTCTAAATAAATGATAATCTGGAACAGAAATAAAATCTTCAGGAAAATCGGAACGTAACCAGGTTTACGACAGACCCACCACATCATATTGCTTGTCCGCAATATATTCAGAAAATGTATCAAATGTTGACAACAAAGATCGCACATTAAAATGAGAAAAACTAAGTTTACTACTGCAATTCATAACTATGTTATTCTATATATAATTAATATACAATCAATATTATTTGCAACCTAATAACGAATTTATACTCAATTTATTCCTTTTCAAATAATTTCAAAAATGCCAAGTAAGAATATATCTGAATCAAGTACACTCATATTTATCGAGTTAGACAAATGAAAGAGAAAAAAAAACTAAAATACACCCGAAAAAACTCTCATATCTATAGTACCAATAATACTAATAATAAAATATAAAATGTTCTTGGAATTATTTATCATGTTCCCAATAGCAAAAAAGAAACGAATAAAATGTTCCATAGGTACACGATAAATTGTTTTTATGGAGATGGAATGTAAACCGAGTTTCACATTCCGATACGGTAAAAAAAGAAGAAAGAAAAAAAATGCTTCAAGTGTGTGTATATTAAGGAGATAAACTAGGTAAAATTATATTCCTACCAGATCGATAAATCGATGCACACATTAAAAATTATCCTCACTTGTGACTGACTGTCTTTTTCCCGCACTCTCAACATAGTAAACTCTGCCGCCAAATGACCAGGCATTATTTTTACCAAATTTTTTCTTGGCCTTCACCAAAAGTCCGTATTTATTTGCAGTAAGATCCTCGTACATAACACAGCCCGTCCCCTTTAAATATTTCTTTGCAGCAAAAACTTCATTGCGCTTAAGATTTGAGACAAAATTTACAAGAACGGCGCGTGGAGCATTTTTATTAACTTTACCAACTCTGAAGACGTAGTCTATATCCTCAATGGAACAGCGAACATTTAGTGTCTCTGTGACCAAGTTTGCTACGAACTTCAGCAGATCCTCATTATCTTTTTCTTCTAAGCCACAACTGCCCATACTATTACGCTTTGAGTATTGATCCAATTCCTCAACTTTGTTCTGAAGCACTACAATGGCTTCTGCATTAGCCTTAGTTGTAAGAGCAATTTCCTTCAAGCTTTGACAAGCATCAGATAATTTATTATCTAACACGGTAAGCTTTCCGATAAGCTTTGCTTCCAATTGGCTGATGAAATTTGAACTAATTTTGCTAATTAGCTTCTCGAGGTCGTCGTCTGATTTTGAGTCGACTTTGAAAGCGCCCTTTGTCGGAACCATGAAAACCAACACCAAACCGTAAAATTGTATCGACGCGGAATAGCTAGAGTCAATGCGACTGATACTAACACAACACTCAATTAGCTTTCTTGTTTATATTGTTGAGTTTGCTTAACAATATAAACGGAGCACGTTTTCGATACTATTTACGCATCTCGCAATTAAATGAGCAATAATAGTTTAAATAATCAATAGGCGCCTCAGGGTTTAAAATGAACCTTTCAGCTATATTTAACCCTTGGTTAGGTTAGGTTATTATTTTAATATCAATTTTTGGCTTGATGTTTAAAATATTTTTATTTTCAACTAAAACAGGGGCAGACTTAGACGGATTTAAATCAAAAATATGTTTAGAAGATAAGTATTTTAAGTAGTTCATCCAAATTGATGTTAATTTTTGATATTAGCTTCTCTATAGTCAGACGGTTTGAATCAGAAATACATTTGGGTATCGTTAGCATAAAGATGATACTGACAATATTTAAGCTATGTATGAAAAACTACCTTGACCTACCTACTGTACCGGCTTTAAGAAAATCTGAGAAATTTGGATTAATTATTAATTAAGTTGAGATCTGTCCGAGTAAAGTGATTTAATAATGTTTGACACATTTATATGTTAATTAAACGTTCTTGTTACTATTCGAGCAATACATTAAAAATCGCACACATACACACACGTGATATTAATTGGGTTTTTATAGATGGCTAACCACCATCTTAAATTACTAATGATAGACACTAACTTCAGTGTTTTTAGTGGTGAATTTAAAAAAATATCTAAATTATTTCCTCATTCTATTATGGAGCTAAATCAGTTAACTTAAAAAGGTGTATATTTTTAATATAGGTAAATTCAAATATCTGTAAAACTTTAGCATATCAACTAGCAATATTTTTTTTAATACAGAACAAAAGCTACTGTCTAAAAAAGAATGGGTTAAAGAATTAGTGACCAATGTATGTTCTTAAAATAATAAATAAAAAATAGCTTTATAGGGATAAGTATGTAAACGGCCAACAATTTAATTCACATAGATATTGCCAGCAATTCTAAAAATAATGACATTGTCAGATAACATATATCTAATCGTTTTTCAATTAAAATAAAAAACATTAGTATAATTAGTTAGAGACAATAATACTTCTTTGCCTATTTTATCAAAACCGATTTACCCTCGTTTATCAAAACGCGACTTCAGTTACGACTAGAAACAAAAAACACGCACATATAATTTATAAATCCTTCCCGCGATCGCTAAGCAGGATGCGGCCTGCATAATCGAAGCCCTTCCAGGTGCCCCTATATACAGCGGTGCCCATATCGAGACTTCTGATGGAAACCACGTAGCGCTGATCTGCGAGCGATAGTGTCTCGGACTACTTTATGAGCTCTGTGTTCAATTTACGACCTCCTGGATGCATAGAGGGCCCCACGAATACGTGAGAGAACTGCAGGGCTTATTAGGTCCCTAAACAGAGTCGTCAAGGGTGGGATAAGTCTTACGAGTGATTTGACCCAGTTATTACAGATTGTCGGGGACTTTTCAAGATAAAATTGAATTGTGACACTTGTCCTTATTTTTGGTTTTTATGTATTAGCGAAAAAATTATCACTGCAATATTCTTTTAACAATTATAGAAGTAGGTCGAGAGAATGTTTTTCCTTACGTATTAAAAATATTTTATAGGAGACTGTTTATTATAAATTGTAGTTTTGGGTTAAAGAAGGAGCAAATTATTTGAAATATACAATTTCTAAAAATATTATCGCCAAAAAGATAGTTTATTTAGCCAAAATTACCTTGCTATAAAATTACTTAACTTTTAGGTGTTGTCTCATGTTATATGGACTACTTGGTGATCTTTATGCTTTCTGTAGCATTAATATTATTTTTTGATAACATTTATAAACTTGCTCGCTTGTTGTTCCAGGTTGACAAAATAGAACCGTTAAGCAGGACGCCCACTGAATTGGCTACCCACAGACCGGAATTAAACTTGTAGAATGTTATAATAAAAAATGCCCAGTGCAGAGCACTCTCCACTAACTAGTAATTCTCAGTGCTGCTCGTTATAAAATTAATAAAGCGTGGTCAACAAATTGATTAATTAAAAAATAAACATTTAACACTCAATATAGAACTAAAGCTTTCACGGCTGTGATCAGTTAAGAAAACATAATTTTTGGTATTAGACCTTGTCAAATCGCAATTACTTTTGTATTCGATTACACGGGTATAAATAGCCGGCCCGAATCTCTCCGAGCTCATTTAGTGTTCCGATCTCGTATAGTAAAAATTTCTGAAGATGTCTCGTGCAATCCAATTCAGAATATCAGAGAGCAATTTCATTTTTATACGGAATCCGGATCCGGATCCCAAGAATCATGATTCGTTGTTGCAACACTTAATAATGAACTATCTAATTAACATTCTATAACTTTACGAAACGCAGCTGTCTGTTATGAAGGCATGATGAAACCCCTTCAGCATTCGTTTCAACTTAGTTTTCAGCTCGATGATAAAAGGTTTTTAAAATGTTACATCTCAAATTATTGGGCATTTTTAGAAAATACGAAAATAAATGTAAGACTTTTTCACTTGAATTGTCCAACTAGCCGCAAACTATATAGAAAATTTTACAAAAATAAACAACCAACTAAAAACTACTAAAAAATAATATTTTAATTGATCTTGAAAATTTGACTAACTGTACTGTAATATTAACATCAAACTCAAGAAATTATTTTCTTACAATATCCACAAACAAAATGTCTGTGTGTCGGAACGGAATATGTATATCTAAAAACTAAATTAACCTGCCTATCTTTTTATCAATTGGTTACTGTTTTCAGTTGCGTTATGCGGCAGAACCACAAATTCAAAAGCATTGATGGCTTTAGGCGGAGAAAGCGGTATCTCATAGGATACTTCCATAGCCGAGATCGAAGCGCTATTGATTCAGCAAAGAAATTATGACACAGAGCGCCAATAAATACACCTAGTAAAGTAACAGTTATAAAACTTATCTTATCTTTCAAGTCGCAACATCCTCCCTAGCATCAGCTTCAGTTATTATCAAATGGCAATGGACATAATCAGAATGCAACTGATAGAGCTTTAATTGACTAACTACAGAAATGTGTTGGTTTTTGCTTTCGATTTAAATAGTTGTATGAGGCATCACCCTTGATAAGGATAATAATCTACTAGTTGCTAGAGCTATCTTTGATCTTGGTAACACTATTGCAATAGTGACTTAAACTCTTATAAAAAAACCTTAAAAACTCGCTCTTTTACAGCAACAAGTTCAAATTTTTAGTCAATGTGATAATATCAGCCACTCCAATAAGGCTATATATTTAGATGTACTCTGCATTTTAAATCCAGATTTATCCCTCCACATTTTAGAATCATAAAGAAAAAGTCCTAATTCTTAATAAAATAACCCTCGCTGCTCTCAACTTTGTCAAACGCTTTGTAGTACACTTGATGCTAGGAGAAGAAAAAATATCTTTGGAGACATAAAAATAAATCCTAATACTCTCACATTAGTCGGTACAGGTTTCCTTCTAAAATCAACAAAAGAAATTTAACCATTAGAAGCATTGTTCTCACTTGCAGGGAAAAGATTTTGTCACTTGGAAAAACGTTTTAATAAAAACCCAGATCTTTTAAGTGAATACAAAAGGTTTATAGATAAATATATCTGACTCAATCATGCACGTATTATTCCCTTCGCTGTAAAAAACGAAAATAACGAGTATAAATAAATTTCTTCTGCATCATTTGTGAAGAGAGTAAAAGCACTAAGCTGCGAGTTGTATTTCACGACTCTATGAGAGCTTTTCCTGGACTTTCTCTTAATAATGTAATGTACAAAGTTTGCACTGTGCAATCACAGTTGTTTGATATTTGACTCAGATTTAGATGATTTAAATGTACTTACATAAGATAAAGGAAAAATGTACTATCAAGTACGAATAAAACCTAATTAAAGTGACTAACAAAATAGCCTATTGGGTGGAATAATCGCTGGAAACGCATCCTTTCCCCCCCCCCCCTAGTTTGTTAATTTTGTAACGCAAACTCACAAACAAGGTACATGGCGAAATATCTGTGTTGGTTCGCACAGTTTAACAACCCCCTCTTGATACTTTAGTACAAAATTCTAAGGCAATTAACGGATTTTTTACATTAGTCCATAGTCAGGTTAAAAAATAAAAAGTCTGAAAGGTTGTTTGTCAACAGAACTCAAATTCTTCCGAAAAATCTTACCCATCAATTAATTCCCTATTATTGCCAAAAAATGTTCATGAAACGTGAACATTCTGAAAAAGAATTCCAAAAATAGTTTTACTATAAATAAATATCTCATTTATAAATACCCAGACATCAATCATGTACAGAACTAGAAAACAAGAACTCACAAAACAACCCCCTAAAAAACAAAAAAAAAATTGAGGTTTACGCCCTACCGTGCTGGTCATTCTGACGTTGGTTCCGGCAGGCTAGATTTGAATCCTGGTGGAGCATATAGACATATAGTTTGCAGCCGATATTAGTGGTAATAAAATCAAACACAGACGCCGAATATATATCTTTGAAAAATAAAAAAATTAAAATATTAAATTTTACTGGTCTGCACACGTAGCCTGTGTCTATGTACGTACCTATAAATAATCACCATGGAATCAACTCGCTCAATATTCCCAAAGAAATTTTTAATAGCAATTTATTATGACACGGCCTTATATTTCTGCAAGTCGGGTGCACAGGTTCATCTTTTTTTTAATAACCAAACAAATTGAGGCCATTCTTAGTTCACAACCTCCTTTCTTCGGATCCCTTAGATTTAAAATCTGTTACTCTAGAAGATTTTTCTTTACAATAGTTTCCCGAAAAAGACTTATCATATGCACCAAAAAGTCGATTGGATCGTTGACCAAGGCTGACTCAGACCCAACAAAATGTTTAGTTCAGATAGATTAAGGCGTATCTCAATCAACTTTAGAATAAACAAAATTGAATATTTTTAGTTCCATATCTCAAGATCAACAATATTGTCCTCTCAAAGACAACACTAGACCACTCTAATGGCCTCTGGCGAGAGTATTAGGTATCCTTCCGACAACGAAAATCAGACTTGTAGAAGTGCTGGCCCAAAATGGAGTTTTTACTAGAAACATAACAAAATTATGTCCTCTGTCAAAACTAGATGATTCGTTTCCTTTAATCCTAAAGTTAGAACGCAGAACCTTCAAAGTATGTCATGTAAATATAATAAGATCATACTATATTTTTGTTTTTAATTTTTTACCAAATATTCTTAGATAAAAAATGTTCTTGCACCAAAGCCTTGGTTTGAATCTTTTTTATGCCTACTTTCTCCAGTATAGCCATTATGTGCTATTATTTGTCTCCTCACAAATATCAGTTACGCCTCTCATGTTAAATAACACCGTTACTCCCAGAACCTGACCAAGGACAAGAAGTAGACAACGGGTCGCAAGTAAAACAGGTAATTCTCTCGCAACTCTCACTACGCTTCACGCGGTAAAGTATGGTAAGTTACATGAGAAAAAGTTTGAATATTACTTCCCTTTTTTACTGCTATCAGGTTATGGTACAAGAATTACAGTATGTATAAAGCTGTGTTTAGTGTAAGTATAAAGTGTCAAGTGAAATCAGAAGTTCAGGAGGAAGGAACTGATAATGGTTACTATTTAACTGTTGCCGATTTTGATTTTACTCAGTTGTCAGTAGAGCCTTTTACGAACCTACTAAATGTAAATTTATTAATTTGTAATATATAGTTGTAGTACAAATATAATCGCACTTTTCGTTAAGGCGGGATTTAGAGCTGGCTGCTGATGCAAAGAAAGTAGCTAAACACAGATAAAATCATCTGCTTTTAGTGGGCCTAACAAAAGCATACGACACCGTTCCCCTTAATAAACAATGGCAAGTACTTAAAAATTTAACAATTGGTATTACATTAGTAACCGCAACAATTTTATCATAATGTTCAATTAAAATTTAAAATTAACAACACATTTATTTTACACTTACAAATGACCAAGTAAGCTTATACACTCTCCATTTGCATAAAAGGGGAAAGCGGAGATCTAAATATCGATGATAGAAAAGTAATTTTCCCATGTACCGAATATATCTATCTAGGAACAAAAGTTGAACATGAACCAACCGAAAGTGAAACCAAAGGCCGAATTATAAAAGGAAAGAAAATAGTAGAAGCCCTAAACTCACTGCTATGGTCAAAAACAATATCGAAACACAAAAAAAAACCGGATAACAGTATCTTCAAGAGCGTGAAGCTCTATGGATGCGAAACTTGGCAGCTAAATAAAAGAACAGAACAATAACTATTAGCACTGGAAATGGACTTCTTGCGGAGATCGGCGAGAATATTCAGACTAATACATATAACCAATGAAAGTGTGCGAGAAATAATGGACCGAACAATAACCGAAGAACTACAACAAAAACAGTTTTGCTGGTACCGACCCGTTCAGATATTGATCAATAATAGGCTACCAAACAAACTATGGATTGGCGACTCTCTGAAAGAAGGAAAAGAGAAAGACCAAAGACCACTTGTATTAGCGGAGTTCCTACCTATGAATTAGGAAAAAGGATAAAACAGGCCTATAATATATATATAATTCTATAATATGTAACATAGTTACTGTAGATAACTGCCACACTTTTGAAATTTCCAGAGATAAATTATCCTCCTAAATTTTTACTTGCTGAGGTACTAGGCATCGTTGCAGATTTTGACTTGGCTTTTGAAAACTGTCTAGGTAATAAAAATTCTAGCTGACGATTTAATAGTACACAATTAAACATAACGACAATATCTTTTTCGATCCGATTGCTGCCATTCTAAGTGAAGTAGAAAGCTTGATTTCATTGGCAGAACCCTATATATATTTCGTTTATAATTTTACTCTGTGCTTAGCAGCAAATAATTTTAAAAAATCAAAGGTTTTTTTGCAGTACTATATAGTTTTCATTACCCGAACGCCACTGGCTATTTGGTAATAATAAGTAAATTTAATAAATGGCATTTATCTTTGAACTAAAAGTACAAGTCAAAGAAAAGATCTAAAAACAAAAAAATATTATACATAGCTGTAAAATTGTAAAAACATCTAGAGGTATGGATACAAATCAAAAATAATGTGCCTATGTTACAGTCGCAAGTCATTGTGCATAAATTTAATCTTTTTACACACATTCTTTTCTCCGCCCTGCTTAAGTCTCCAAAACAGTGCTACCGATCTGTAATATCAGCAGCAGATACTT
Source organism: Kuschelorhynchus macadamiae (assembly GCA_030620095.1). Lineage (NCBI taxonomy): Eukaryota > Metazoa > Arthropoda > Insecta > Coleoptera > Curculionidae > Kuschelorhynchus > Kuschelorhynchus macadamiae. The sequence continues at coordinate 1,822,814 of JAUTXW010001244.1, read as the reverse complement.
AGAGAGTGCAATTTAAGCATTTCCAAAATATAAAAAACAGGGTAATCATATTTCAAAATTTCGGAAAAGCGTTCCATTTACAAGTGGCACTGTTTTTAAAATCATAATATCAAAAAATAATCGGCTAAAATTTAAGATATAAAGGAAATTCTTAGATGAAATCACATTAGAAATCCATATGCAATAAGTTCAATAAATAAAATATAAAAGTCTGATATGAATCAAACTCAAAAAAATATTACTAGTCATTCTTACATTTTAGTGTAGTTAAAAAATATTAAATTGTGTTGAAATACACTAATATATCTTCAACTAATATTAACAGAAATTGTTGATAGGCAACCATACATATTAACAGGATTATCCGAGCCTAACATAAAAATAACAAAAACACTGCTTTGCAGAACCTTAAACTATTTAATGAAATCAAACCTGCAATTACATCCATTCCGGAAAAACCTCGATAAAAATATTTCCGTATCTCTGGTTATAACCCTTTCCGATGCTTCTGGCCTTTAGTCGATATTGTCGAAACGCTAGAATATGAGCAAGACGTGGTTCAATTTCACTTGATGGTTTGTGGAAATATGCAGCTCGCATCCAACCTAGCACTTAGACGTTAAGGATTTATTACCATTTGATTTTTATATCGACGTCGATGGTATATAAAGGCGTTTCGATTGGAGTACTTTATTTTAGAAATATACGGTCGAATGTGGGGAAAATAATCTTTGAACTTTATATGCGACTTAAATTTTAACTTTTAAGAAAATATTTAAGTTACTTGCTGAGTCGTATTTATTTCCTTGAAACAGCTAGCTTAAAGAATTATATTTTTCCATAAATATATTGCGCTGTAATCTTTTTCTAATATACATGTTCTTTCAAAATTTAAAAATTGGTGGTTAATCATATAGTATATCTTTTTTAGTTGCAAATATATATATATATAAATATATATATATATATATATATATATATATATATATATATATATATATATATATATATATATATATATAAAAACCGTTATATATTAATATGATATAATATTAATATTAATAGATATAAATTTGCCTTCTTAAGATATCATGGTTCTGAGGTTTAGACTATGTAAAATTGGAATTACTTACCGACGTTTTGTCTGCGATTGTACTGGTATCTTCAGGTGTCTTCACTGCACAAGTTCAAAACACTAAATGAAATGATTTCAGTGATTTTTTAATTTTTCGTTACGTGATAACCAGATACTTATGCCTGAACCTTGATATATTTTACATTAATTATGCGTCCTATTAAAGATTGGTGTTCGGCGAACCGGATTTAACAATTTGTTTTTTACTTATACATATTTCACGTTCCTTAAGTTTAGTAGACTCACTTTAACCTATATACACTTTCATACAAGAACAAGGGATTTCATAAACTCCTTCTTATTGCAAAAAAATGCCTAACCTTTTTGTGTATATTATGTACATTTAATGTAAAAGGGATAAATGTTACTACATCAGTATCTGAGTATTAGATATGCAAAATTAGAAAATCCATTCAAATCATCATATACCCTAAAAATTTCAATAAAGGTACGGGCTACGTGCTATCGTGCGTGAAAACCAACGATCACAGTGAATCATGCGTTGCTGGGCACAGGTTGGATATAAATACCTGAACTCTACTCATCGGAGCTTATTCACTGTTTTGATCTTGTGCAGTGAAGATCCTTGAAGATGGCTCATATAATCGCAGGCGAAACGTCGAAAAGTAATTCCAATTTGACACGGTCTCAATCCAAAAACCATGATTTCGTAATTAACCCCATTCGTGAAAACATATTTCAGGCTCTTTTCACTCTTTAATCTAATCCGTAGGTCCATATGGTTCAACGAAAAGAGTGATTATATTCAAAATGAAACTATACATTACAAATTCATAAATGGATAGTTTATTTACACACTAAATTTGTTGGTGTAACTTTGGTTTATAAAAAAGTCCGTTGACAATTCATTAAATTCAAAATTGGCAAGAGTTAAACAAAAATAATTTTAGCAGTTCTCTTTTCCTGCACTTTTGATTTCACTTGGCACCTAAGACTTACATTTAACGCAGATTCATATATACTACATAAACATAGTACATAATTTCAATTATATTTATACTTATATTATATATAGTTTTTTCGTACTCAAGAAAAACAACAAACTACCATTTTTAGAAGTTCTGGTTACAAAACTGCATAGCGGACGTTTCTAATAGATCATGAATTTAAATTAAATATCACACTCACGCAGCCAGCGCAAACTCAAGCTGAGACCAACCCTCTAATATCTAGATCCGTACGATTAACTGAAATACAAACGAGGCAAAACAAACTTACTATAATACCTGGTGCTTTAAAGAAAAATGGGTACATAAATCGCACCATAGAGAAAGCTATTAATGAACAGGTTTCCCAAACAACGAATACCAAAAATTATGAACCAAGAGGGCAAGAAGTAGTCTTATCATATCTAGAAAGCATAACAAACAGAACTGGAAAAATTTTTAGAAAACACAATATACAAAGAATACATAAACCACAAACAACCATAGGTAAACTACTTGCAAACCCAAAAGACAAAATCAAATTTTAAAACCACGGAGTATACAACATTATATACCAGAACTGCGAAAAGTTGTACGTGGGGTAAACCGAATATCAGCAAAAATAGAAAAGCATAAACTCAGTATTAGGAACAAACAAGTAACTCGGCCCTATACTTATATCAAGAAACGGGCACAAAATGAATTTTGAAGGATGTAGGACTGCAAGACCAGAATAAACCGAGAATAACAAGAAATCAAGAGCAGCTAGTGCACAAACAGCAACATCATGTGGAAAATATAAATAACGACCAACGGCAGCTCAGACATAACTTTCGCTCTAGGGTGGGGGTATAAAAGGAAGATTTTTAGTTACTAACAATTCAGTCTGTATTCGTACGCAAGAAAGAAGGCTTTGAAAAAAAATATATATATAGTTAAATTTGCTTTTAAACGCACCTCACAATCTGTAATAATTCATCGCATTATTTAAAATGAGAAAATTCATGTTAGTTGGTAGTTTAGTTGGACAGAGTATTCACCACTTTTCTGCGGCCCTGGATTACCCATTGTTTTCCATTTACATATAAGTGTAAACACAATAAAAGAGAAAAGAAGGTTAGGAACTAAAGTAAGCTGAAAGCTTTTAGGGCTTGAGACTGCTACGTCCGGTGGCTTTATATTACAAATAGGGTTAAGCTAGATGTATATCTTTAGTCTATAGCGTTGTACTTTTATACTAAATTTATTTTTAAAGTCAACACATTTACCTTAGCGTGCCTATTGGTTTTTTATTGCAGATTTTAAAAAACAGGGTTTATTAATATTATTAATAATATTATGATGATATTGTACCGTATTGCCACAATTATCCGTACTACGAATTCGGAGAAGAAAATTATGGAAAAGTAGCAACTAAAGGTTTTATATTTTTATATAACTTTTTAAAGCAATTAAATCTAAAAATAATAGAACTTCGTGATATTTTGCCCATTATGCATTTACACAAAACATACCCCGTTTAACAAAAATGAAAAAAAGAAAATTAGGTATATAATTCTTTCTACAAAAAAATTAAAATAAAATTTCTATATTGGATTGGCTCTGGCAACTACAACAGTTTTGAAACATTAGCAATTTGGTTCGCTAGTATCGATTGTGCTATAGAACGAAATAATCTTTTCAGACCGAGTTCGTCTTAACAATTCCAACTTTACGTAATTGTGTCCCAAGGAAATAAGCCTTGTGGTGACCAATGCATCGTAAAGATGGACCAAATGCTCGTTATTTCGTGTGCCTTAGCACAAAACCTTATATCTATATATATAGTATATATCTTAGCTAACTTCAATTGTATTTTGGTAATAATTTTGCAGACAAAGTCTAGATAGGATGCTGGTAACAGTTTTAATTAAAATTAATTCTACATAGAAGCTTGTTAGTTGGAGAACTTAGACAATCTAGCGTCTACACTAGTTTAGTTATGCCTTGCTCATTTCAATCTGAACAAAATCCATTATAGTAAAAAATATATACTACTGCAGAAAAAAAAACAATAGAAATATTTGAAGACTAATAGAAATGGAGGAATCTTTGGCCATTCTAAGTGCCACTTTCTATAAAAACATTGTCCAGAACATCCAATATAAACTCTCCAAAAGGTTGTAATAGGGATATTACAATAATACAAGTAAGATGGCGAAAGTCGAAAGCTCTTTTCTATAAGTAGCGCCATTATCAAAATCTAACCGACTCCAGTTCAATCGCTATTGGTCCCCAGTTTTGTTAGATCTCTCACACAAATTAACAAGCAATACCTGTAGTGCATAGGTAGTAAAGGACCTGACAAATTCTCCAGGAAGGGTAGAATACTAAACATGTACGCCCCTTATTAAACATTTTCCGCAAAATAACAACAATCGATACATTGGCCTTGACCTGAAACTTCCCTAGTGACAAATTTTACTACATACGGACAACACAATTTAAACATGCATTTAGTTATTTGGTAATTTAATTTATTTTATTAAAAAAAAGTTTAGTAGTACGAGTTATTACGAAATAACAACATGCATTTTCTATATGTAAACTGAATTATCTCTGTGTGGTAGAATGCGTCAGGAGAGAAGTTATGGATAAAGGTCTATTTACCGATTTTAATATACATATAATATATATTTTAACAGTTACGGTAAAATTTATATGTTGTGTTTGTTAAGGCGTAAGTCACTTATGTCTTGGAATATTTTTTACGCATGCGCAAATAAGAATAATTTATGATATTAAAGGTGTATTTCATCTAGATATCTAACCATCGTTCAGATTGAGACGAACAAACATATTTTTTCTAACCCACATTTATTTAAAGATCTTCAAGTCCAGATAAATACATACATACATACATGCATACACACAATAATTTGCTTAACATTAATAATACAAATAAATTCACCGCAATACACCAGTGTTCTAGTTTTTTATTTTGTTTCTAATTCATTTTTGTTTCATTGTTATTTATTTCTTTTTATAATTTTATTTACATAATATATAAAACAATATATCATTTACTAAACAAGTTTCTTTTTTGGCCTTTTTGCAACTGTATAAAAATTTCTAACTTTAAACCTTCATTCACCTCATGTATACAAATGTCAATATGAAGCGTGATGATCTTGCCAAACTAATAAGTGATAATCGCCCAGTATGCGAAATACAAAATTAAAAATTAACTTGCGATGACATCGACACATGATAAATAAATTAAATAGTTTTCATTATTTTTATTCGGTGAATTCTCCATCTTCGGAGAGGCTATATAGGATTTTTACCAAAATATTACCATTTTACTTCCTTTTTACCGTTGTTTTTTTGAGAAAAATGTTAAGAACTACAACAAGACTTCCAACCACTAACCTGGTGGTAACTCGGTACCAATCGACCTAGCCCCTTCTGGCACCGATCCACCCATGTTTGTAATAAAAATGTCTATAACTAGTTTGCGCACAGCCGGCACGAATTTCGCACGGCCAGTCCCATAACAAAAAATAATTATTCGGGGCGGCACATTATTATATAATATATATATATATATATATATATATATATATATATATATATATATATATATATATATATATATATATATATATATATATATATATATATATATATATATATATATATATATATATTATATATATATATATATATATATATATATATATATATGTTGATGATATTTTATATTTTTTTAATAGTAATCTTAACTCTCTATTCGATAAACATGTTCCCTTAAAAACGTCTAGAGTCACAAAGGCGCCTGCGCCCTAGTTGTCTGACACTTTAAAATTATTGATCAAGCTTGGGAAAAAAGCTCTTTCTAAATATAAAACACTAAAAACGGATGCTGCTGGAGACGAATATAGAGAACTACGTAATTTTGTCACTATGGCTGTTCGCAATGAAAAGAAAGCATACTTAAACCATAAATTAAAATCGAATCCTACTGATTTTTGGGGCACTATCAACTATTTAAATATAAACCCTAAGCTTAAATGCAATTCTGGTATTCCTCATTTAGCGGTATCATTTAATGATACCTTTGTCAATGGTGTGTCAATCTCTCTAAAAAATTATGAAGAGGTTATTTCTAATTTATACGAAAATAGAGTCCATCCCAACATTGACCGCCAATTTGAATTTGCTGAAGTCAGCTAGGAGAAAATTGAGAAACTCGTAACTCTCATTACATCCCGTGCTAGGGGTATCCCTGATTATTCCGTATCTGACACCACATGTAACCTGTCTAATCAACAAATGCTTAAATAGGGGGACATTTCCCACTCTTTGGAAAAAAGCTAATGTAGTTCCCGTTCCAAAAATTACTAAACCATCCTTAATTTCCGACTATCGCCCCATTAGCATTCTTTGTACCATGTCGAAGATACTAGAAAAAATAGTTGCTGAGCAATTAAATAATTTCCTTCTTATTAATAACATTTTGCCAGATACTCAGTCTGGATTTCGTCTGGGTCACCTACAACAGCCCTTCTAAAGGTATCGAATGACTTGCTGAGGGCCCAGGATTGTGGGAAAAACTCCTGCTTAATCATATTAGACTTCAGCAAGGCATTTGACACCTTATGTCATCCTACTCTTATTAAGCAGTTAAGGTTCTTTAGACTAGGTGGCACGGCCGTTGAATTTATGCGCGGTTATTTGAGCGATAGACAGCGAAGAGTTACATTACGTAAGGACGTATCGCCCTTTATATCAGTCAGAAAAGGAGTACCACAGGGGAGTGTTCTGGGGCCTTTATTATTTTCTATATACACAGCAGATTTTTATAGCTTTCTCTCTTATAGTCAATCTCATCAATATGCTGATGACATGCAGCTTTACTATTCATTTTCATATAACAGTCGCCTATAGGCTGCCACTTTTACTTTACTAACAGGGATCTTGCAACTATAGCAAAAGTGTCAGAGGCTCATAAATTATCGCTTAATAATAAGAAAACAATGGTTCTTATTTTTGGCAAGGACAGAAAATTAATCTGTAATGATGCACAATTTGTTTTGGAGTTAGATAATAATATTTTGAATTTCTCCCGAGCCTGCAAGAACCTCGGAGTACATATAAATGATGACATGCGCTTTGACACTCACGTATCTCATTTGTTGCAGATTTCATACTATAAACTAAAAACACTATATTTATTAAAAAAAATTCTTAGTGCCGACGTCAGATTGCAGCTATGTAATGGTTTGGTCCTATCGGGTCTTGGGTATGCTGACATTCTTTACTGGCCAGCCCTCACTCAAAAGAGTAAAAATAGTCTTCAAATACTCCAGAATTCCTGTATAAGGTTTTGTTATGGCTTGAGAAAGTTCGACCATGTCTCACAATTTTATAGCCAATCAAAATGGTTAAACATGGAAGATCGTTTTAAAATGCATATGGCTTTATTAGTATTCAGGATCCGGGTATCTGAGTCTTCCCGTTATCTTTTTGAAAAGTTAGTCAAAGGCTCAGATGTTCATAGTCTTGTTACAAGGCGCCGTAATTTGTATTCTGTTCCCAGACACAACACTGCGACGTTTCAGCGATCCTTCTCCTAGTGCTGCTAGTCTCTATAATACGTTGCCTGAACATGTTAAGGCTTGCTCATCGGTTATTGCTATGAAAAAGCAATACCATCAGTATTCACTTAGGGCCAGAGATTAAAGTGTGTGTGTGTTTTTTTTTATTATTTCGGAAAAAATACTGTTTGCTCTCAATCGTCTTAAATACTATTTGGATACCATGTTTTTTATGTATTACTACTTAACTTATCACTTGTATATTTTTCTATCATTATTGGTTTCGTGTTATCTACATGCAAGTATTATTTATTTGCTTAAGTCTATGTTAGTAAAAATGTTGTTGCCTTAGTTTTTTTTATGGTAGCTAGGTGAGCAGCTATGCTGGATCTCGCCACCATTCTAAATATGTATTTAACTTTGTATTTATCCCCAATAAAAGCTTTTTGAATTTAAAAAATTATTTTTAAAAAATTAATGTCGAATAATTGGGTATCGCGCTAGACGCGTCACACAATAAAAAAATAAATCCTAAAGTAACCGCTCCTCTATGCTGCAAGTTGCAATTCCGCCTGCACCGCACTACAGGACATCGCAAATTGTCACGTAGCAGCGACCAATTATTTAGTACTCTCAAAAATCGTTAATTATTTAATGAGAGTATTGTCGTTACTTGTAAATATAAGAAAAATCCCAAGCACTAAGTTGTTAGGGTTTATGATCACAAGACCATACTTTAGTATGTTATATTGTAACTTTGATTACATAAACTTGTTGTCAGGTTTTAGATATTCCGTTTAGTGTCGGCAATCATATTATATTTAGTTTACACTTCTTTTGTTATCAATTTTTTACAGTCTTTGCAAAATTAATAAAAATGCATAGATATAACTTAATATAAAGGACATATATTTTTAAGATTTGAGTTTATGTTTTAAGTCTCATACTATGATTAGCTCACATTGCTAACAAATGGCCGATTATTTAAAACTTGTATGTCTGCATAATCTGGGGATAAGTTAACGTGGGTTTATGTTACATTTCATTTCCTTTATCTTTTTCTTTTCCCATAATTTAGTTAAAAACTTTTTTCAATAATGGCTGCCGCATTCACGTCCATATTATTTACTTTTAATACTGACACATGACAGCTATCAATTAAATTAATATGTGGAAACCCACAAGTATTTCCTAAAATCTGGGAAAAATATAAAAAAATTGGTTTAAGTTGTGAGAATCGCCATCTTTAAACATCAAATTTTAGTATTTTATATATATATATATATATATATATATATATATATATATATATATATATATATATATATATATATATATATATATATATATATATATATATATATATATATATATATATATATATATATATATATATATATATATATATATATATACCTGAGTTAGAAGGAAAGAAAGGAAAAGTAGTTCACATATATACTTTATTCGATTCTAAGAAGCCAGGTTTTGTGCTTGTTTAATAACTTATTATTGTTTATTTGTTTAAAAGAAATATTGGGCTGTACTTAGTGCCCTCATGTTTTTAGATATTTTGTAAGAATCGTGTTTAGAAACAATAAGTAGAAGCATATTTTACCAATAAAAAGCACCAGGGAGGAAAATTAAGGCGTGTTTTGCTCACTTAGCATACGTGATTGGAAATTATTTATGTCCAATTTATATGGAAATCTTCTTTAGTGTATTGCACATAAATAAAACGTGATGTTGTCAGTGATCATGGGATGTAACAAGCTTCTAATCTTAAATAAATATTTTATCTGGGTTTACTGGATTCTCGTACTAGTTTAATGCAATTTTTAAAAGAACTTTTTAAAACAAGCTTTGAAGGAATTTTTGTATAAATCTCGAAAAACGCTAACATCCAGTTAATTTTAAGTGACAGGTACATAAACTGCTTTTTGTATATTTTTGGATTTACTAGCAACAAACCTGATATCACAAATAAAAAAAAAATCTAAATACATCTATTATTGGCGAAATAATAGGCAGAAGATCCATTTTAAACCGGCGACAACGTTTAAAAATTGAGGCGGATCTCAATTTGACACTATTTATTTTTAATTTTCTCGTAAAAGAGAAGAATTGTAATCGTGAAAAATCATCCCTCTCAGGTTTTTACATTTATTTACGTTTTAGAGTCCCTAGATGTCAAAAAATATGTTTTCTTAATTTCTCATCTGTCAGTATCTGTGTTTATCTGCCCGTTTGTTCACCTTATAGCTTAAAACTACTTACCCGATCAACTCATGGGGATAACCTGGTAACATTTTCTTAAAAGTCCAATATTAATTAATTGATAAATAAATAATAACTAAAAACTACTTATCCAATTTACCTGAAGTTTTGCACAAACATTAAGTATTACGTAGAAATAAACTGGTAATCTTGGTATGTGGCAACAAAATGACGGCTCAAGAAAATGTTTTAATAATCAGCCTAAGAAACTACTTATTAGAATGATTTCAAAATTTTGTGAAAGAATTAAATGTGATGTAAATTTTGGTGCGAATTCAAGATGGTGGAATAAAATGGAGCCCAAATAAATTGTTGTAATCGTGAAAAGATCATCCTCGCAGGTTTTTACATATCTACACGTTTTGATGTCCTTACATATCAAAAAGACGTTTTTTTCAATTCCGTCGGTCTGTCTGTCTGCCTGTTTATCTGTCAGTTCGCGGTAAAGCAAAAAACTATTTTCCCGATTCACTGAAAATGTTGTTCAAAAACTAAGGGTCATATGAGGATAACCCGATAATATGTTGGTAAAAATCCAAAATGTCGGAACAAAATGGCGGCTTAGTGAAATAATGAAAAATTACTTAAAAACTTGTATAAAGGTCAAGGGTTACATAGGGAATGAACTGGTAGCATTTAGGTATAAATCCAAGATGTAAAAAGGATTCGATGATTCAAATTTTGTGCAAGTAGGTGTGGTATAGATATAAACTGATATAATTGTGGTACAAATTTAAGATGGTGGAAGAAAATGGTGGCCAAATAATTTTTTTTAAATCAACGTAAAAAAAGCTTCTTATTCAAATGACTTCAAACTACAAAAAATTAATCAACGCGTTAAAAAAATATTACATCAACTTATTTTAAATTATATTAAAAAATAGAGTTTGGCGTTTTGGTAAAATGCTGATACGAATCCAATAAGGTGGAACAAAATAGCGCCCAATAAAAATGTTTGAAAAGACAGTATGTATATGTTACTAAATGACTTTGTGCGGAATTAAATTGGGTCAGATTCAACTATTTCTAATAAAAGGAAATACTCATAATGAGGGAAGTTCCAGGTAACGGTAAATTTACCGATTTTTTTTATATTTCCAATTAACAAGGAGATGTCCATTTCTTGAAATAATATTACCCCGGTTATTTTATTATACATAACAAATATGTCATCAATTTCTTTACTTTCCATCAGTTGCCATTTGTTTTTTTTTTTAATAAAACCTGCAGATCAAAATATAAACAGAAACCATGTTGTATGACGTACAGGGTGTCTCACGGAATAAAATTCAAAAACATTATGTAGGTTTTCGGGGTAACGGATTATAACATTAAAAAACTATTGATGGTTCAAACAAATTATGGTGGATAAACAGATTTTTGAATAAGCCCTGTATACTATAAGTGGGTTTGATATATAAATTATGAAATATTCTTATGTATTCGGTTTCATTAAATTTCAGAGCATATCGATAGAGATCTTTCTCCGGACTTTAAAAATATACGGATTTATACTTTTATCTTTTGAAGTTTTGGAGATTTTCCCATTTGAAGTAATAGACTATATGGTAATATTTAAACGCGAATATCTTGAAAACTGTAAAAGATAAGTATATAATATTATATATTCTTAGTCAGGAGAAAGAGCTCTATCAATCTGTGTCAAAATTTCATGGGGTTATGCATAATTATGCATAAATAATGATGTCGTTTCCGAAGCGGAAATCAAATACCTACATAAAAATTAAACACCGTGTAGATTTATAAATGTTTTAAAATATTATGGCTTTCAGATGCAACGTTTCTCAAGTATTGGTAAGTACTTATTTTCAGAATTTGTCATATAATAGGTGTACGAGAATTTTATTACCAACAATATAGAACGAGTCCCCCTCGCCAAATTAAGAAAAAAATTCTTGTAACCATGGATCCTAAAATGTATATTAAGGCCGTAAGAATGGTGAATAATAAAAAGGGTTTATAATTGATTAAAATCAAAAAGCAATTGCAATTTAAGTCAAATTTGCACATGCTCATAATTGTGTATGCGAAACATGTTGGTATTAAATATTCTTGGTTAATAATTTGTAAGAGGTACTTTTTACGGGGTGTTTTAGTAATAACTTTGGAACACTACATTTTTTCTTTATTTTCTGTATTAGAAAAGTCATTTATACCCCAAATAGATACTCATAATATTTCTTTTAAGTGTTCGAAATATCTCAGTCAGTTATATTCAGTTAATATAATTTAAAAACATTAAAGCATTCGGAATGCATCCACTTAAATGTAACCAATCAAAGGGCTGTTTAACTAATTAAAGTTGATCCAAAAATGCAATTCTATTTAAATTTTCCAAACCCAGCAAAAAAGGACAGTGTTACAATTATTTTGAATAAAAAATTCGTTCGGTGATCGTAAATTCGTAAAATGTGGAAAATAGCATATATGTAGTGCATAATATAATTTCAAGTGTATAATTTTTTAAACAAAAGGAATGTTGCAGTGTTGCCAAATTTTGAATTTGAAATTTTACTTACATATTTACTTGACTTATTGTTGATTTCCGTTAAAACGTTTAATTTTTTTAGTTGAATAACTGCAAAGAGCATACCAATAACACATATATTATCCCAATGAATAAAAGGTAAAATTATAGTTTTAAATTTCTTCCTTTACCTTCTAAGAATTAGTGAACTAAATAAATTGAATAGATAATAATTAATGAATTATTATTTTATATTTGCTGCGATTTTTGGCATTATAAAAAAACTCTGAATATTAGTACAGTTTCCACCTTTTGTCCACCATTAGTTCTATGTGTTTTGTTTGATTTTGTTTTGTTGAATCGTTACTAAGTTTGCTTTAATATAAATTAAACAGGCGGGTGAAAAATATATTACATGAGACTTTCGTAACAGATGCCTGGTAAATCTATCTGCAATAAGACTCTCCAAACGGGCATTCTCAGCTTTAGTTCTCAAAAAGAATTCTTCATTTGCAGAAATAAATGACCTAATCCCTCAGCACAATATCCTAAATAACACACAAACGTTCAGTGACGTATTTAGAGCTAGTCAAGCGTCGCTTTGCGGGAGACACTTTGTTATATTTAATGGGAACGCTGCGTTTGCCTCGGCCATGAATTTTGTAGACGTGAACTTCATACCTTATTACTTCACTCTGGAGTGCAACGGGTTTAGTAATTAAGCTTAGTTTTTAGATTAACTATACAAGACTCTAAATTTAGGTGGCATTTTTAGTAGAAACTATACTTTAAAGGATACGGATAAATTAAACCAAACTTACTGAATATACTTAGTTAAGTACCAAAATTTTGACACTCGGAAACATCAATTAATTTTAATATATTATACGTCGAGGCCCCGTTGAAATTTGACGGTAAATTTAGTTTTAATTTTTAATATTATTGGATCCGAAAACTTTAAAATTTATACTTGAACACTGTCAAGACTTAACGGTGTGGCTCTTTACAAATCACTTCTTTGTAATATTTTTAGTAGCATTTGTATTTACAACTAACAAGGCTTGAAATAAATATATACAGAATGAAATCCTAGTAATAATTCTATGTATAATTATCCTAGTGCAATAAATCACATAAAATCCCCTCGAAATAGGACCAAAGTTAGTGGCGTCATTTTTCCCAAATGGTAATGCTTTATTTGAAGTTTTGCGCAATTTCCATGGTTCCATTGATTAAACGATCAACGTTGTGACGTCAAAATACGTTATGATTTAATTTAAAGCTGATTTAACTTAAATTTAAACGAACGAATTAAACATATATAAATGACATATGGGAGCAGTCAAACAGTTAACTAACGTAACCCAGCGTTGTCAGTACTACGTCCATCTTAAGTAAACATCGGTCGGTCGGTTGTATCAATCGTCTGAATTTCGGGCTCCAATTTTTGGGTTTCTATGGTAAAGGGTCTACAAATACACACAGGTAGCTTTCATACAGTGAAAACGGTTAACACGCAAGATAGTATCGCTAAAGGTAGACGGATTCTTCTTGTCTTATACGGCCAGGAAAATTATTTAAATAATAGTCGAAGGCGGCGGAAAAGTTTACTCAGATTGTTGAGATCTTCTTCGAAGGTCTCACCGGGGACTATGATGTCATTTAAATAGCGAAGTGAAAGAGATCTAGCTCTGGACCTATAATATGGGCTACGTTGAAAGTTTACCGGAACACAGAGCAATCCAAATGACATAACTCGTTTGAGATCAATACTGGAAATATACCGGGCTATTTGAAGCTTGTTTAGAATAGCATTAATATACGGCAGTGGAAAGGCATCTCTGCGGGAGAGGGCGTTAGCCTTTCGGAAGTCAATGAAAAGCGTTGTTTTTCGTATTCCTTGCGGACTATCATTACCGGTTAATCCATGGGTTCTCTGAAGGTTCAGTGATGCCATCGGTAAGCTTGATATTTTCCAGTTGAATAGTGTGTTTCACTAAAGGAGTAGTTCCCCGTATTTTCTTAAACTTTGGCAGCTCCTGGTCCCGGAATGATTTGATTTGTCGGTCTTCGTTCGGTTAGTCAGCTTCTATCTTTCATGGATTTCACCTATAGGTCTACACATATTGAAACAATGCAGAGGCTCGTCATTCAGATTCACTGAACTACAGTCAAGATGCAGTTAAAATATTCATTCCTAGCACTAGGTCTGACGTCAAGTTTGGAAAATAGCAGATATCTTCGGTAAGCATAAAACTTCCAAGTTTCAGCGGTACCCGACACATTTTCCTGATCTTTATCTCGCCAACACTAGCTACTTTCGCACTTACGACTGCCGGTCAGATTCAGGTATCGAGTCTGCTGACATAATTTGTCTACCAGGCCTTCAATGTAAGAATTTGCGGCTCCGGTGTCAAAAAAAACATATACTTCTACGTTCCGGATGTAGCTTTATCCTGCAGACGGGTGTCGGAAGCAGATACGGGTGCGACCGGAGAGTTTAATGTATTGGGTCGGCGGTGCTGGAGTGACCTCGGGGAGATACAGTGCTGGTCTTGTTTTCCGGAAAAGACATGGACAGACTCGGAAAAGGCCTCCATCTTTCTTTCATCTTGAGCAAAACAGCTTTGGTACTTTTGCAGTGCTTTCGGAAGTGTCCAGATTCTTTGCTTCTCCAGCAAATTTTGTCTCGTATTCAATATGTGTGTAGACGTCGCGTTGGTTTTTTGGTAGACGTACTTTGGTTACTGCTGATGGTTGATAGCCTCTCTTCGGTAGTTGGAGTTGGAGTGTTTCAGTTGCTCCAGGAGTAGCTCGGTTTCTCTGACAATCTGTGAGAAAGACGGTAATCGGCGGCGTTGTTTCTTCGAATGTACTGTCGATATTCGGGCAGCAGGTTTCGGTAATACGACTTTGATCAAGTCCAATGTTACCATGCTCGGTCTCCGTAAATTGCTGATTCGGACTTCGAGTGGTTACTGGACAATGGTAGAAGAGCTCCAATTTTATGGTTGGTACAGAACGAATGGCTGATAGTCATTTACTGGAGATTGTTATTGGTACAACTTTCTTTCTAACGTGCCCACGGAAATCTTCAGAAAAATGGCAAATACGGTGCATGTGTTTTATGGTCAGCTCGGTACGGTGTCACAGACCTTTTTTATGTGTGCATGCGCAGAACGAATTTTCATAAAGTCGGTAATTTTTGGGCTCTTACATACGAAAAGGACCTAACCTAACCAACAGTGGATTACCACAAAAAGTTACCCTAACACAGAGAATTGCTCTTAACCAGGGAACTACCCTAGAATAAAAAAACAGAATATATGAATCAAATATGCCCTGTCGGTCTTGCGCAGAGCAGTCCCTGCTTAGAAGCCATTTCTATTACGCCCTCTAGTACTTCGTTGATCTTTGGTAAACATCGGTCGGTGGGTTATGTCACAAAGTATCCATCTGCTGAATCTCGGACGCCACCCTTTGGATTTTTGTGGTAAAGAGCACATGGATAACCAGAGGTCAATGCGTGTGTGTGTGTGTGTGTGTGGGTGTGTGTGTGTGTGTGTGTGTGTGTGTGTGTGTGTGTGTGTGTGTGTGTGTGTGTGTGTGTGTGTGTGTGTGTGTGTGTGTGTGTGTGTGTGTGTGTGTGTGTGTGTGTGTGTGTGTGTGTGTGTGTGTGTGCGCGCGTGCGTGCGTGCGTGAGAGAGAGACAGGAAAAAGGGTCCAGTTCAGAACTCGGACATAGTTTCTGCCCTGGATAGAATAGACGTGTGTGTATATGTAAGTGTGAGGAAGACAGCATGTGTGTAGTAAGTCTATTTGAATGAGAGAGGAAACCTACAAAAATATATCATCTGTTATTCCTATTTCAGATACAGTATCACCACCAATTATAAATGCAAGCGCGAAACGGAAACTTTATCAGTCATCAGAGAGAAACGGAGCTGGTCAATATAAAATAAGTCTAGAATACTCAGGTAGGCACCCGACGGGAGGGCTATAAGTAGTAAAGTTAAAAGTAAATCAAAGTAGAGTTTTCAGTTGCTTTTTTGAGTATAACTGTTGGAGATACCTAATGAAGTTATCGAGGACATTTGGAGTTAGGATGAATAAATTTTGGAACTTGGTAAATTCACTTGTGATATCCGTAATCCCAAGTAAAGGATACAGACCTGCCGACCTAACAAAGGCAGGCATTCTGTGGAGATAAAAGAAAGTCGCCGCCGCCATAATCAGTTTGTCAGCCAGGTCAGACCTAGTGATTAGGAAGAAAGCCGTTTCCATAACAGATTGGTGTTTCGGCTTCTACCCTTGAAAGAAAAAGTGCCTTCGTGGAAATGAAAGGTCAGGTGGAAAGAACAGTGATACATTCTGCGCGATTTATCTGTCGCGAGCCGCGCATAATTGAGAAAGCACGAATTAATCTTCTGGAGAGCATAAATGGTTAGGTTAAGGGAACATAATCCCGATTGAAAATGTACGTAAACTAGTCACAAAAACATGCGGGGCAACTTAAATATACTCTTCGGTAAAGACGTTTAATAATCCCAACACATTTAAAAATAGATGAACTGATACAATTTTGATACGAATAGAAGATGACGGTTTAATAGAATATAATTTCAAAAATCAGCCTGAAAAAACTAGCTAATAAATTAATTATAAATTTTTGTGCAAGAATTTAGTGTGATATATAGATAAACTAGTAAAAATTGTGGTACGAATTAAAGGTGGCGGAGCAAAATAAAGGCCAAATAAAATATTTTAAAAACCGACGTAAACAAATTTTCTTATTTAATTGACTTTAAATTGTGAACAAGCATTAAATGTGATATTATAATATACTGACACGAATTTAATATGACGAAACAAAATGGCATGCAATAAAAACCTTTTAAAAGACGTTATATCTATACGTGTTACTAAATAACTATTTGGGGAACTAAATTGGGTTATTTTTTACTATTCCTATACAAAGGAAAGTTTCGTAATGAGGGAAGTTGCGAGAAAGTAAATGCTGAGTAACATTACCAAAAAAAAACGATTTGACAGAATTATCGAAATTTTGAAAATTCCTCGAAATGTCACATTTCTTTTAATTTCATTTCTTTTTACCTATCAACTTGTCACTTTTCACAGACATTTCTTTACATTGGATTTTTCTAGAGCTTTTGAAGCTTCCGGTGTACATGAACGATACAGGGTGTCAAAAACTGATTTTATATTAGTGTTTTAAGAAAACTAATACTTATTCCAGAACATTTCAACATCCTGTAGAATAGCCACCAATTTAATTTTTTATGTTTTTGTTTAATTTTTCTGTAATACGAAAGATTTTTTCCAGAGCGGTTTTTATTTCTTTCTCTACCTATTAATTTTTATAAATTAAGAAAGTTTAAATTAATTTTGACAAGATCTAACTTGACACTTTTAGCAAGTCATATTGCAATAAGTGATATAAGCAAAAGATAATTGGAGAACTAACTGTTTTAATTGACATGGCAATTAGTTCTCATTTAACTCTTAACACTCTTGGAAGTTTATAACATTGACAAAAAAAAGAGTTCATGTTTAAGGATCAATGATTTAAACCTCAATATATCGAAAACAGTTAAATTTAGCTGGATTGTAAGGTATTATACAAAATGTATATAGCTTGTAAGAAAAAACTTAACAACACACAAGGTTGTTTTAAGTCATTCATATATTACTACTATTGAAAATTATAAATATTTTTTAAATATGCCCAAAAGTACTCGTTAAAGTGTATAAAAAGGAAGGTTTGCTGCAAAGTATTAGGGATCTAAGTACTGCAGTTAAAATGTCGACATTGACAAAACTCTCTCCTAACGTTGATGCATTTCCTCCCTTATTAGTTTGCTATCAGTAGAGGTAAAAAATGGCACGAGGCGAATTAAGAGAGATACAACTGGTATCGCTAAGTGTAAAAGGATATATGGGATTGGGGTAATTGTTACGTCGAGAAGCTTTTAAATTGGAAAAGGAGAAAAATGCGATTTCGTTGCGTTTAGGATAAAATATAATTAAGGAAGCGATTGCCTCGGATTGGTGCTCTCTTGATTTGTCAGATTTATATGTTCGTAGGTTTTAAAATGTCTGATATTTGGTGTTTCCAATTCATTCATTTATTTCAGGGAGAGTAGTTCTGTAATAAGATTTTTTTATGTTTTTCAACATTAAATTGATATTGATAGCCATCAGATTATATATATATATATATATATATATATATATATATATATATATATATATATATAGTGTTATTTTGTTGCAGAATTGCATGATGAATTGTTGTTTTGAAAATAATATAATTTACTTTCAAAACATCTACTTATATAGCAAACAGGAAACTGAAGAACTTTTTTGTGATGAAAATTTTCATAGTTCAAACCCCCCTTCCTAGAAGCAATGTCTATATACGTCACTGTTACTGTATTTATTATAGGTATGTACCAAATAAATACTAAAGAGTTTTTGGCAAAAAGGATGAAATAAACCTTTTAGAATTTTATTGTTCATATTTTATAATGTTCATTTTTGTTACTTAACAATATTACTGTTACTATAGAGATCTGGGACAATAAATGGTTCTTTTCTTGGGCACTTCATGAACCCGCAAAATTTTATGGTCAGATTGTGTCATACACAATACGTCGAGACGGTTTGGGCTTTCTATGAACAGCTTAGAAAGATCATATTTTTACTTCACGAACTGACTAGGGCTCTCACAAAGAGACAGATTTCATTATGAAATTACATAAAACTATGAACGACTGTACAAGCAATATATCAAAAATAATGATTACTAGGCAAAATTTCTATATTTTCGATCTATTTTGAACCGCAATATCTCCGAAATTATTTATTGCACCGAATTATGGGGTCAACCATTTTCTTTGCTATTAAATAAAGAAAATTAATTAAGGAAAAATACTGTGCAACTTTGTCGAATGTTTGTATACATTTAGAGATATAATTTTGGATATAGTGCAAACAGTGAAAAAACGTACTTTTTAGCTTATTTAACACTCATCCCACTGATCGTTTGTGCATTTTAATAATTTCTTAATTTACACCAAAATTTTAATTTTAACCCATAAACCTCTATTTCTAATTATGTAAATGTAAGTATGTTGTAACATTACCGACGCATGACTCACATTTAAGCAGCAATAACACAGACACATGGAATTACTGTTATACTTTTGAGTATTTTAAATCATACTTGCAATCGCCTAAATAAGTATGTTTTACTAATTTTTGTAAAATTGTATTTTTACTATGCTCTTGTTTATATTTGTAATCTTTATGTATTCTTTGACATGCTGACATTTTTTTCAAGTATTTATGTCCATTCGTACTTACTTTTAAGCTAAAAAACTTTTATTTAGTTATCTATTTATTTTTGTATTTATTTATTACATATGTTTTTATTACTTCACGTATCACTTACCATGCATTGGCGAACTAATTTTTGGGAACTCACCTGTAAACAAAGACAATCATTAGTTAATCATTGTACTCGCTTTTTCACAATTCTAGTTAGCTAAGAAGCCTATGAAACTACGTCATAAAGACCCATTTTTGAAGCAGTTTTTGTTATCGGAATTGACTGAGATTTGGTATACATACTTAAGTCCGACGATAATACCACGTCATGGAGTTCAATCGTGAATGTCTTATAGAGGGTGCATAACAAATAATGCTAAACAGTACAAAACAGTTCCCGTTATCGGAATTGACTGAGATTTGGTCACAATACAAAACCATATGACACTCACAACACAAGATTACAATACAATATTATGGTGTCCAACAGTGAATGTCTTATACAGGGTGCGTAAAAAATAATGCTAAAAAGTACAATATAATTAAATGTAAAAAAATATTTATAAATTCTTCAACTGAAATTGAAAAAATAATTTAACTTACATAAGCACATATCTATTAAAAATTTGAATATCTTCTCAAAAGCTTGAGGCGTGAGACAAACTCACACTTGAAAGAAAGCCTCAAACATTTAAGAAAATATTCAAATTTTTAAAAGTTTTGGGTTTATATAATTTAAGTATTTTTTATATTTATTTTTCTTTATGCCTTTGAATTATTCACCTTCAGTAGCCGAACCAGTGGAATAATGGTCCTTTCTCCCCCTGGACCATCTAAGATTTGTATTCTTATAATTCGTTAATAAGATGTCGGTCTTTGTAGGTAGGGACCCATGGAGTACAATATCTTTTGTTTTTACTTCCCCTCCTAAAATAGAATAATTGTAACCGTGAAAAAATCACCCCCCGAGAATTTTGATCTTCATGTCTCAGGGTTCTTAAATGTCGGATACCATTTTTCTTAATTCTGTCGGTCTATCGTGACATACCTAAAAAATTACTTAACCGATCGACTTGAATTTTTGGTCAAAATTGTAAAATTGTAATAAATTGAGCATAACCCGAAATGGCGTAACAAAATGATTGCCTAGTGAAATATTTAAGAAAATATTACTAAAAATACTAATTATCAAATATGTTTTAAATCAAGCATTACGCAGAAATCAACGAGTAAAATTTCGGTACAAATCCGAGATCACAAAACAAAAAAGTGGCCTAATAAAATATTTAAAAAATCAGTCTGAAAAACTACTTATGTATTTGCTATAGAGACGAACTGATAAAATTTTAGTATGAGTTAAAGATTGGAGAACAAAATGGCTGCCAAATAAAATGTATGTAGACGTAGAAAAAAAATTACCTTTTAAGGTTTTTGCCATATTTTCACTTTTTAGCGTCCGCAAATGGCAAAAAATATATTTTCCCAACTCCGCCGATCTGTCTTCCCGTATGGATGTCTGTGCGTCAGTTCACAGTATAACTAAAAGCTACTTATCCGACTGATTTCAAATTTTGATAAAAAATTAAGGGTTTACTTTAAATTTTGCACAAAATTAGGTGTTACGTTGAACTGAACTTGAACGTTGTGGTAGGAATCCAAAATTACAAAACAAAATAGCAACCTAATAAAATATTTAAAAAATCAGCCTGTAAAAATTACTTATTAGATTGATATAGAAATAAACTGATACAATTGTGGTACGAATTCTAGATGGTGGAACAAAATGAGGATCAAATAAAATGTTTCAAAAATCATCGTAAAAACTATCTTGTATTCCAATAGACTTCAAAATTTGCACAAGAATTAAATGGTGTATAGTGATAAACTGGCACGAAACGGAACAAAGTTTTAAAAAAATGTAGTGTGGCACAGGTAGAAACTGTTTAGTTCGAATCCAATTTGGTAGAACAAAATAGCGGCTAATAAAAATGTTTGAAAAAAGGGTATATGTATATGTGTTACTGAATGACTATATGGAGAACTAAATTGAGCCACTCTTCACTATTCCTAATATAATTCATAATGGGAGACCGGAAAAGGGCTATTATATATCTCTGCCAACGATCAGAGAAATTTAGCTCGAAAGCGCGTTTTAGACGTTTCGGATGTTGCCGTTTCAAAACAGCTGCAGGTAGGTGGGTGGTTTGATACGTTTTGAGTGGAAGGATATGACGATGCAAACCGCTTTATGGCGAGGATTCAGCGCTGTAACACGAAAAACTGTGTAAGAAAAATGTTTATTTTCGAAAACTGCCGAACGAATTACGTTTCGTCTACGACACTTTTTGGTGGAATGTCTCGCTATGAATTCTATTGGCCTATTGTTTTCGGACGGCAAATCTCATGTAAATTTTATCTCGAAAAAAAATAATGGTGGGTTTTTGCGGATAGTTCGGACCTTTCTAGGGAGTACCGTACTTCTTAGTAATAAGTTGCGAATTTTGTAGAACTTTTGCGGCCTTGTTGAAAAAAAATGCTTATCGCGCAGATTACTCACTTAAAATTATAAATGATTTCTGCATGAAATCTGATTACAAACATATTTAAGCTTTTACAGTGCTTTAATAGAATTAATTTTCCATAATCCGTGTATTATGGTTTAAAGTTTTTATAACTTCACACTATTGTTTTGCCTACTCGTCAGCTCTATGCAGGATAGTGGAATACGCGTTTTTAAATGAGCCATGTGATTTTTTCTTTTTCTCTTTTAAAGGTAGCATGGGTAATGTGCATATTATCTAAGTAGTCTTATACAACCGGTTCAAAGCCCTTCGTGCCTAGAAAGACCCAAATTTATTACCCATTCAAATAGGACTTGACCCAAATTTATGACTCAAATAAATCTTGTTTAACCCAACTATGTGGCATTCTCAAACATAAAAAATATTCATGTAACCTAACTAATTAGTCCTCTTGAATTCCGCCGTAACCCAACAATAGCCAAACCAAATCAGACCCAACCTCCATGACGTGATTTTTAT